>JAKEPQ010001030.1:50240000-50492500 GCA_024500445.1 Entomyzon cyanotis
AGCCTAAAAGATAAACTAATTTCTCTGTTGTCATCTTGAATCACTTCATGACCATGCATCATTGCTTTCATGCTTACTTCAAGGTTTGGGGTGGGGTTTTTTGTCTTTTGGTGGTTTGGGGGTGGTTGGTTGGTTTTAGTGGTTTTTTATTGTTGTTCTTGTTTAAATGGCTAAAAAAATAGCTGTCCCAGAATGTAATGGACACAAAAGACTTTCAGTGTTATTGGATACACATTCCACCATTGAAACAAAAGGGAGAGGAAAGTAGTAAATGCTGGTGTTTAACATAATCACTAGGTGTTCTGCAATTGTGAAGAGATCTGTAATTCTCTCCAGTTTCAAAGGTCTCAATATTCTCTCTTTGTTTCTCTCCCAGCACTTTGAACAACAGATTAGAACATAATTTTGACTTTATATTCAGTAACAATGAAGATATGTTTTTATCACGGACAAAGTTTTATCTTCGAGTAGAATATCTGAGCATGTGAATATTTTTCACTGGCAAAACATAACATACTCTTAGGTACTCTTTTTAATTTCCAACATTTCCATGACCTCTGACTCAAAAGTAAGGTGTTCTGTGTTGGATCCTAGGTTGGACAGGGCTGGGTAAAACTTTTTATAAGAGAAATTCTGAGCCCTGCATAGAAATTTACATAAATGCAGGTAAGAGGATTTCAGACAATTAGGTAAATAACTCAGTTGAATGCAGCAGTCAACATTCCAAATGCCTGCCAATTGCAGAACTATTGCTGGGCTCTCTGTTCTGAGAACTAAGCTTAAGATTGGGCTGGTTAAGGTTATCCCCTCACTAACCTGCAATAGAACCCTTCCCCCCAGCAATCTCATCTCAGTTTCTACGTATAAATTATGTTTAAAATTACTTATGTTCAGTATCTTCAATGACAATTTACACTTATGGTGTCTAACAAACTCTCAAACTGTCGCTGGTAATCAAACTGGAACATGAGATTCAGCTCACATAATTTAACGACCTGTATTGCTATTTTTCTTTCTATTGTTTCCTAATTTTGGCAAAGGCTCTGTCTACTGGTTTCATGGCCACAGTTTTTAATACATGTATGAGTTATGCCTTCATCTGAAAACCAGTTTGGCTGTATTTCATACATTATCTAAATGACAATAAGTTACTCCTTGCCCTCCCAGTAGCAGAAGAATGGCCACAGTTTGTGACCCAGGTGCTGCAGACCGAGGTGTAATTCATATTTTATTGTAGGCAATCTGGATGAAACTTCAGAAGTCTTCCCCTTTTCTCCCTTTTATCACATAATCTGCAAATAATTCACTTCGTCTTAAGGGAGTGCAGAAAAAATTGCAGCAGCACTGTTCTGATGTTTGTATATAAATGAAGCTAAACATTCAAGCATCACAGCCAAATGGACACGTGGGATCTGCTATCTCAGAAAATGAAACAAATTTTTCCAGCCAAGTGATCCATTCAGGGTCCTGTGGAAGGTTTCTGGATCTTCAAATAAAGACTATTCATGGCACAAGAGACCTCAGCTCTGAAAATTTTTGTCAATCCCTGTCTGACATGGTTATAGATGTAGTATTTAACTTTAGGTTGACATATTTAAAAGGCTATTATAACAAAAAGAATTAACAATAAATACAAGGAAAATGTATACCTACTTACCTACTTCCAAATACTACTTTTCAAGATAAAGATTCACTTAATTTCTGTAGCAAGAAAAGCCACGTAAGCTGTACATATGTTAATTAGTAATGATATAAAAATTTAAATCCTAATGTTTACTTATAATTATAGTGCACATTTTTCTAGACCATCTGTTTATATCCAGTGTTTCCAAATCTTCCCTTGCTCAAATGTTATTAATTGATTGACTGTACTTCTTAACCATCTGTATTTCTTTCTCATGCAGAAGATCCAGACTACGACTCCAGGAATGTGGTCTCTCAAATAGCTCATTGCTAGCATTATTTACCCCAAAGAAACACTGGGTTTGGGTGGGTTTTTTGCTTTACTGTTTCGAGAAGAACTATTTTCAAGATATTTTTCACAGCTTCATGGGCACAGCACAAAGACTCAGGACTATTCTCTACAGATTTTAACTCACAACTTCAAATGTAAGGTTCAAATATTACCTTACATTCACAAGCAATGTAAGGTAAGCATTACATTCATTGGCCAAACACAGGGAATACTCTACAAACAATGGAATATCCCATGCACAAATTGTGAACCCTGAATAACAGACAGTAGAAGTAGCGAAGGAGTAAGAAAATAAAAGAGATTTAGTAGAAGAAAAAATAATAACAGAGGTAAAGAATTAAGGAATGTAGAATGAGCAAAGGAAACAATGACAGAAACTATTAGAGACAAAATTGGAATAGGTAAGAACAAAAGAAAGAAGAGCAGAAAGTGAATGGCACTAAACATTGAAGAAGCAGGGGAGAGAAAGAAAAATAAGGCTCAGGTGATAACTGTGGCTCAAGAAGGCCAGTAGTTGGACACTTAATCAAACATTAAATTGGAAGAAGCCAGTAAATCAGAGACACTTCAGAAAATCCAGATTACACAGAATATCTGAAATGGGAGCCAATTAATGTCACATCATTCTCAACACAAACCATACGGCTTCCTTTAAAGTAGGGGAACTGAAATGTGTAGTTGGATGGGAATTAAAGAGTAGGGCTGGAATAAATATTTGAAAGAAGTCAATGACAGTAATGTCAGCACCTGAAGAATATCTCATTTCAGCATCAAGATTCTGATAGCATTTAGCAATATATGTAATTATTTTGAAAGATTTATTAATAAGTAAAGCTACGAAGGATCATCTCTTTCTTATCCTAGCTGTTGAATATGTCATTAATTTCTTCAGATTTGGCCACCTCTACTGTTTTAATGTTAAAAGAATTTTTAACACTGATGTATGGCTAAAAGTGAATTAATATAAAATGTTCTTAAGAAGGTGAAATGTTGCATGCTCATAGTGGTCATAAAAGTATAACTCAGCTGTTGTCTCATGCATTGTGTCTGAACACTCCCACTTTATGGCAGCTTCAGAAGTCAAACCTCTTGATGACCAGACAAATATTAGAAATCAATGTCTTAAAAACCATTGAAATCTCTTATTGGTGTCATAATTAATTCTCTGTCTGGTTCCATTTTAAACAGGATGCTTCTCAAAAAGTCGAAATCAAACATGTTTGTGTGCCTTGGGTCTCCTCAGCACAGAAAAGTTTACATCAGAACTACCTTGAATATTTGCCTTAAATCCACAAATCAGCTTAGTTTGAGTCTTAATTGCTTTTAGCGTCTCTTGTCTTTATATAGCCCAAAGATGGGAAAAAAGACATTTTCAGAGAGAAAAAGCCTTATTTGATTCTGGATGGTGACCAATATGTAGTGAATTATGCTGAGGAAGGACTTTCATTTGTACACATGCACATACATACATGCAAACATTTAAATACAAGTCAGAAAAGCTGCAATGCAGAGAGTCTCTAAAGAGGCATAAACCTCTTTAAATGTCTTTAAAGAGACATGGACAAATCTCTTCAAATTTTTTGAAGTCAGTCAAGAAGCTAAGTAAAGAGCACTCTGGTCCTGACTTACCAACTAAACAGGCATCCAAGTAGCTATTCTGTATTGCCCTGGAAGACTTCTTGAGCTTCCTCATCATTAAATTAAAGGCATTTCTTCTTGTCCATGCTCAGAGCTTTGAGGTACTACAGAACTAAATACAATTAGCTCTGAGATTTTGAAGTTATTTTCAGAAGATATTTATTTCATGTGTTAAAATGAAAACAAAGCAAAAGAAAATCTTAGGTTTATCTCTTCATCATTTTTAAATTTTTGAATGACATAAAACTGGACTGAAATAAAATGAAAACAAATACACACATGCACAGCTGGAAGACAATTTCTCTCTCAAAGAAAAACAAAAAATAAACAGAAATTTTTAGCAGTTAATATAGAATTTCTCTTACCTGGCAAAAGCAAAGAATGATTGATCAAACCCTCTTCCTCAAAACACCAATTTCAGTGTAATGCACATAAGTCTTGAAGACCTGGTCTACCTGGTCAGTGATAACATTTCCAGCTTCTTGCAGATTTTCTCTCTAAGACAGTGATTTTGTGTTTCTAGTCAAATCACCCAGGAACATTACTTGTTTGCTGCTTCTATTTCAGTATTAAATGGTCTCAATGCTAAAAGTGGGCATGTTTGTGTAAATACTCCTGAAAACTGAGGAAACTGCAGATAAGTGGAAGCAGCTGAATGATAACAGCGGGGATAAGAGAAGAAAAAGCCATTAGTGAAGTCATTAGTTTTTACCTTTGGCATTTAGTGCTTCTGATTAATGGCTTTCCTGTAGGCTGCTATTTTTCTCTCAGATATTAACATGCAAAATATGTGGCATATTAGAATAAAGTGTTATTACTACTTATGCATGTCCAAAATCCCTAAGATATCAGGGATTAAGCTGAAATGCAGACAAATAAAATAGCTGATTTTTTTGCACACACTGCCTCTAATGAAGAAGGCAGCTCCATAACACACTTCCATCTCTACAGTTTACATTTAGAAACAAAAATATCTTGTTGCACACCACCTGTATGTATTCCACCAGGGGGAAGTTCTGCTGTAGCCCAGGCAGTGCTGAAGGAAAGTATCACACAATTCCACAGCAGGAGGGAGATGAGCTCTGCTCTGTTTTGGGCTCCTCAGTGGGACAGACACATGGACATGTGAGTCCAACCAAGAGAGTCCAACCAAGGGCCCAAAAGCTGATTAACAGATGGAGCAGCTCACACAAGGAAAGGCTGGGAAACTGGGACTGCTCAGCCCAGGGAGGAGAAGGCTCAGAGGGAGGCATATAAACAGCAAAGGGGTTCAGAGGACAGTCAGGGTCAAAATGAAGCCCTGGAGGTGCCATCTGACCATCACAAAGCACCTCCTTATTGTGAGGGTTGGGGTTGTGGAGGCTCTGTCCTTGGAGACATCCAAACACAGATGTTCCAATGGCAGTTTGGATAAAATTTCTGGGACAAAGAGTAGTTCTTGTTTCTATACTGATAAGGCACAAACCATCCCCACTACACATTTGCTTTCTTTTTACAGCTTGGCCAGATTCTCAGTTCATAGCTGCTGTTATCCCTTATGAATAACTAAGAGGACATCAACCTCACTGCTTCTCTTCCAGCTTAGACTCCTTGTCAAAACCTTCCTCACATTCTTCTCTTGAATTTGTGCCCTCTACATCCTTTTTTTCCCCCTCATTTGATTTTTCTTGAAAAATTAAAAGGCTATCTTCTCCCATTATTTTGCTCTCCTATGGCCAAACACCTCCTCCTTCATTTCTGAGGCTGACATTTCTGACCAGTTTTTGAGCTAGTTTTCCCAAAATGAAGTTAAATTTTTTTCTGTTTACTTATACTAAATAATTTTTCCTGACAATATTTTAATTCTCTCATGATGAAGAACCTAATGCTGGCATAATCCACTCTTTCCTGGTATTCCTCACATTCATCTCTTCACAATCATTATCTGAAATGCTTATTTCTTTCTATTTTAGACCCTGTCCTCTCCTTTTGTGAGATATGGGGCCCTGGAAAATGTTGCTCCAGTCTATAATCACCATTTCTTGACTAATTCTCAGTCTTAGTGTTCTATTCCTCCTCCCTTTGCTGGTTGATTTTAGTCATTATGGTCTTCAAAATCTTGTGTTCAGCCATTTTGAATTCCCTGGTCAAAATTACCAGGTCCTTTCAGAGTGTCTGGAGGAGGAAATCCTTTCTTAGATCTCTAGGCCAAAAGTCAGGATCCTGAAGCCACTCTGTCATTGTTCCCTCATGTTGCACTTTTTCTTTTCCTCATGCAGAAGAAATATTAGCGGTCTTGGGGCAGCTTACTTAATTTAGCCACCTCTAACAAGACCAACTTGTTATATTTAGTATATTTAATACATATTTAATGTATTTAATATATATTTTGCATATTATATATATATATATTTATATTGTACATATTATAGAAAGTATTGATATTAATCAACACTACCAACTGCTCCAAAGTTCCTGGTTCCTCATTTAGAGGATACTTTTCATCTCCCTTTTCTTTCTTGCTCTTCTCCACTAGACCAGATTGAAATGTTTCTTCTGCTGTATCAATATAATAATAAAAGGAAGGTTAAGGAAGAGGATAAAGAATTGTGACAAAAATAATCTGTGATGTGCCTATAGCACACCACACACCAAAGAATGACAAATTCAGGCCCCCAAGGCTGCCTATGCCTGAAATGGTTGCTTAAATTCAGAATGCCAAAGCCATAATATAACAAAGGAGCAGAAAGGATTCTATTTCAGTGTCCTCTACTCTCTAATGTATTGAAAGAGGTTTTTTTATTCTGAATTATGATATCATTATTCTGAAGGCAGACTACTCAGAGCTAAGGTGGTTAAAACCAACAACAAACTTATAAATCATGCATAATAACCATAAGAATACAAGTGGGGTTTTTTACCAGGCAAAGAGTGTAGATAAATCTAGTTACCCGCAGCCTTTCCCTTGAAGATTAGTTAATCATTAACCATATACACTAAAGAAGTAACTTCACACAATAGTCACAACAGAATTATATATTTTTAATGTAAAATTATTTCATCCTAAAGTGGGGTTTTTTTTTTTTTTTTGTTTTTTTTGGTTTTTTTGGTTTTTTTTACCATTTAGGCTAAGACACTACAGAAAAGTTTGCGAAAAGGGAAATAAGACTAATAGCCCATGTACTTTGTCTCCAGCTTCAGTAAATACTTTCTTTTTTCAGCATGCCTGGAAGTTAACAGAAATATAGGCAGGGTATAGAGAATGTCACATGGCAGATACTAATTGTTACGATTAAGGTCTAACAAGCAAGCTTCCCTGCTGTTCCGAGAATGTCTCTGACTTTTGATCCTGACATCTGTGTCTTACAAGAATTTCAGTCGGCTCTGACATTCCTTCTGATGTTGATCCAGGAATTAATGGATTGTGAAAAAGCTGGCAGGATATCATTTAAAAAATAGAATTCTTGGTGTACAACTGATGAAAAGGTATCAGAATTCACATACTTTGTGTCTGATACCAATACATTGTGTCTATATGCCTGCACTTCGCATGAACCAGTATCTCAGAACAGAGGGCAGAGAACGAGATTTAGAAGGAAGCAAGAGCTTCCTACTATGCTCATTTACAGAATTGCTCTTGTGCATCTTCAGTGCGTTACCAGATGAAAATTATCAATGATTCAGACAAATTCTGTATCATGGAGATTCCATTGTTTAAAATCCATGCCAGCAAAATATATTACGATTAATTCTGATGTCATTTAAAACTTTCATAAGAAGCTTTTCAGTGGAGAGCATTAAAGAAATCACTATAAATTATGAAAGAAGTTTCAGCAGAGGCAACCATAAGCATGTTTAGAGTGTGACACATATTGTGTGGTCACCATCACACCATTTCACTTTGGAGCTGTGCTTAAGCTGCTTTGTGCTACAATAATTTCAAGTTTAGAGGACCTTTGCTAAAACAAACCAAACCAAACCAACAAACCAAACCAAAAACTTTAAAAGATGCAATACCAAAAGTTAAACTGAGATTTCTTTCTAGGCGTGTTTGCGACAGAAGAAATACGTACAGGATTGAAATTTTACACATCAAAGAATATTGCCTTGTGTTTCATGGTTCTGGATAATTACTAGATGCCAGTGGATAACTTAAACATAGCTTAGAGTCACTGACATTAATGTGTGACAGGCAGCATTACAGAGTGTAGTTAGCAGTCTTAAATGAAAAAGTTGAATGATATTTAAAAAAACAAAACATAAAAATAAAATTCAGGATTATCACAACAGGAAAGAAGCAGTGCCCTCCTTAAAGTAAATCAAGAAGTGTTTCTCAGTGTGCAATAAAAAGAAATGAAAGGTACTATAAAAGAATTCAACAAGTAAAAAAGGAATTAAATTCACTTGTCTTTTATTGTCAATTACAAGTAGCTAAAATTAAGGCTGTATGGTTTAACCATCTCCTCAAACAAGTCAAACAAATTTCAAATCAAACATTGACATCATTGTTTATTAAGTTAAATTTCTGGCATTTGCATCTATGTTTCAGAGGTTTAGAGGTTTTAACAAAATTTCTTGACACCCAAAGGGTAGGATATTTTGACACAAGTCCAGACGAAATGTCACTTATAAACAAAGGTAATTTAAATATTAATAGTACAGACTACCTAGATTTAATTTAGCCACTCATGCCCAAAATATAAACATTGGAAGCACTTGTTTTAAATAGCATGAAATTATCCAAAATAAGTAAGATATAATCAATTTCCAAGAAGCCAGCATAGCTCAGATATCAGCAATCAATATGTGAAAAGGGTTAACAACTTGCAAGTTGCACACCCCTTCCCAGTGCTTATTTCAATTTTGCTGTTGTTCAGCTGCACAGAATTTACAAAGTTCTAACGAGGACATCAGAATTCTAACCAGATGCAAATAAACATTTTAAACATTTATAACATTAACAGCACATCTAGAGAATCCGTTAAAGTTTTATTTAAATTATATGATTAAAGGCATCACGTGATTACTGTTTTGTTTTAAGGGTAATATCAATGCCCTTAAGCACTAATATTCTTATTATTTATATTTGATGTTATTTAAATGTGCTTTTCTTTTTTTCCTTAAGAGTTCTAGCCTTCATTTTACAAGTAAAAGAGTAACTAGCACAGAGATGAGGAAATTAAGCAACAAAGAGGCAAAAACCTAAACTGAATAGTTAAAGAGAAAAGGCTGGATCACATTTAAGATGGGGGAAAAACAAAAGGCAAAGCTTGTAAAATCTGAAAAAGTAAGGTAGGGGTGTGAAAGTGTGATGTGTGACAGGTGGGGTAAAATGAGACAGTTGGGAGGAAAGAAATAAATTTGAAGAGCACAAATTAGACAAGACATTCATTTTAAGCCCTAACAGACTGGATCTCATCGTTGTTATCAGACAGGAAATGTCAGAGCTGGCACATTTGTTTTTTTATGCTTTTTACTTGTTTAAAAAAAAAAAAAAAGCTGTGTCTTACAGTGCATAAAAAGACTATTTGCTTCAAAGAAAAATACATCTCAATTTGTTCCCATTTTTTCTCCTACTCAATCTTTAACCAGCTTCAGCTCTATTATATTGGAAACCACAATAATTATAAGGTTTAATACTTCCATTATATTTTGAGTTATTTTATTTAATACTTGAACAGGAGCTGAATTCTTTAAAAATAACTAAACTTTGCACTTATAACTACAGGTGAATTTCTGGAGGAGGTGAGAGTTGCATAAGGTGATAAGCAGTAATGGTTATCTCACAAATACCAACAAATCCTCACTGTAAACTTCAGAATTTTTGAAGGCATGGAGATATTCTTTCCAAAATACATGACCAAAATAATTATGTAAAAAGCAAGCATTTAAATTTGTTTTCCAGTTAATGGAAAGGAACATAGTCTTTTAAGATATGTTTTATTAAATTTCAAGAAAGGATATTTGTGACCTGAAAATAGTGCCACTGCATAGAATATGTTACAAATTGTCTCTTTACTTGACCATTTAATTAGGTGTTGTTCTGCCAAATAGAAAAAAAATCCCTGTGCATGGAATATAATCGCAAGGTTAAATTCAAATGAACTAGAATACTGCCAGCAGAAAAGTGCAGAGAGTAAATGTAATTCTTAATAATTCATTATATTTAGAGTACACTCGTTGTTCTATTTTTAACTCAAATTATCCTTGGAACTTTTTAGTTTAAAAATTTTTCCTCAGAATTATATATGAAAAAGGATCTCCATGTTGAGGGATTGAACGCTAACTCCTGAACAGTTTAGATCTTTATAATCTATATAAGGCAACTCTAAGCTCTTCCATCAATTTTATTCATAAACTAACAAATAAACAACAGGGTATAGTATATTTAGAAAGGATAGAAAAACATTCAGCTGGGAATAAAGTTAATTTTCTAATAATTTATAATGCACATTATCATCTTTATATGTTTCTAGTGAAAGTAAAATGGAAGGAACGTGGAAGCAAAGATTTGGGATTTTACACATGGAGGTAAGTGATGACAGAAGAGCAAGGCAGGGAAAGAGCAGAAAAGGGATTTAGGACAGACAAAAGAGCTCAACCTGACAGTCCACCCACACCTATTTCCAGCAGTGAAGGGATGTTTAGGGGGGAAAAAAGAGAAATCAATGAGTTCATGCCATCCACTCTTTGATGAACAGAGGATTCCAAATGCAGGGGCTGAATTCAAACCATCAAGTTTCAAAGCCATCAGTAGAGCTGACCTGCTCACCACGAAGATTTTCAATTTCTATTCTCACCTACTTGCATTTAAATAAATGCATTTCCAGTCACAGGTCTTTACTTTGGGCCATTAGCACATTCTGTGAGAAAAATCTAGCAAATATGAGATTCCTAGAGCTTTTTAAAACTTTCACCTACTTCCATAAAAGAATTGATGCTGTGGTGCTGCAAATAATTTTTTGTGTGCTTATCCTGAAAGGTTTTAAACATTGCCAGGAAGTTCAGTTATTAAACTTGTCTTGGAAACGCATTAGGTTAACAGTTGGTATTCACAGAAAAAAAATAACACAAATAAGAGAATCTATTATACTTTGTGCATGGATTATATATATATATATTTGTCTCACATCACATAAAAAAAGTCAATAGAATTAAAGAAAGAAAATATAGGGTCCTCTGCAATACTATAATAGTGGATTATGTAATTCCTATAGATACACATGTACTATCTCATCTTGCTTTTCTCTGAAAACTAATTAAATTTGCCTCTGTGTTAAACTAGATTTTATATTCTAAAGATATTGCATGCGCCATTCTTGTTTATCTCAACATTTCCAATTTTATTTACCTCTCTTCACATCAAACAACCTAGATGTGCTGTTTTTCTCATTTCACAAGAAGAGAACCATGGCTTGCCCAAGGTCTAAAAGGAAGCTTTTCTCACAAGAAACCAACTAATCCCACTCAATTTTTCCAGATCATAAAATGAAGGCTTAATGTTAAAATGAATTCTGGGCTGCCTTTGCCTACAACTGTTTAGCTATTATTCACCATTGCCTTAACTGTAGTCAGATAATAAAACCACCAAGGAATCTCTGTGTTTAGGTAAAACAAGTCATAAATATAGTGTAGAAAGATATCAAAACTAAATGCAAGCTTTTGACTGATAAATGAAGAATATATTGTGATAATTTTTTTTCAAAAGTCAATTAACAATGTAATTAAAAACGAGCTTTATTTTCTATTTCAATTTATCTGGCTTCATAACACATTTTTATGCTTTTGCTTGCCACATTACAGAATATTCCACAGTGAGATACTTTAACTTTGGAATATTCAGGTATTCTTGATTGTTTGGGGTTTTTTTAATGCTGCACTAGCTTAAATTCTCCTGGCATTTTTGAATTAAAGACAAGCAAAACCCAACAAACAAACAAAAGCAAAAAAAGAGTTTTGAGCATTAAAAAAAAAGTCCCCCAAAGAAACCAAATCAAACAAAAAAATGTGGACGTATCTGGAGAACAGGGCCTTAGAAGTGCTGAATACGCAGAAAATGCAATGGACTTTGAAGACTTTCAATGTCTACAAATCAGTCTATTTAAAAAATGGAGAGAGCTGAGACCATGAAGTACATTTGAAACATCTGGAAATGTCATAGCCAAAGATATTGAGAAGCTTTAGTCTCCATTGATAGAGAAAACACTCAGGTCCACGAGACCATCATGAACTGAAAACTGGGAAATTCTTCCAGCTGGGTCAGGCAGTAAAATAGTGCAAGAATCATCTCTGTTCAGTCAACAAAATAGCATTTTTTGTTTCAAGTCCAGCTCTGCAAAGCCTCGAGACTTGGCTTTATTATCTGGAGTCATTGCATGGGATCCTTTCAAATGGAAAGGTCATGAGTGGCTGGGATGCCTGTGATGGGGCAGGTCTTGTCCAAGTGCCTTTGGTAAAACCACCTGATGAAGCAATTGGTTTCCTTTATCTTCTCTGTGAGAGGCTACAGAATGCTTGGATGCTAGGCAACACCTCCAACATCAGTGGGTTATCAATGTTATGCTCAATAAATTCAAAATATGGCACTGTACTAGCTACTAAGAAGAAATCCAGCCACTACTGTAGAGTGGAGTGACAATCCAAAAAGCACATGGAGGATGTGTTCCCAGAATGAGAGACTCTGATCATTACTGATGTTTGAGTTGTTCGCTCAGCATGACATTATCAAAAATAGAAATCTTTTCAAATATTTCTTCTTCCTGCTCTGGTATCTCTCCTATTATCTCCACACAACCCAAAGGAAGAGGGTTTTCCAGTAACCACCTGCTGAGAGGCCCTTAGGTAGGTCATTCACTGCCCGCCCTGTTTGCAGCCCTGTGTGCTTTCACTGGGGAAGGACAGAGTGCAGGGAGCTCCAAAGCCCACGTTGCAAAGGTCCCCAGGGAGGCACTGCCAGCTGGCAGAGGCTCAGGCAAGGCAGGGGCCTGGGGCTACGTGGAAAAGCAAAGAGCTGTAACCATCTCCCTGACAGCCCCACAGTGCAAAGCAGGCACACGGGAGAATCCAGGGCTTTGTGTGCACGAGGGGGGATCAGCGTTTATAGCATTTTCCAAAGATTCTGTCTGCCAATGCATTGAACAAGGTATGAGCCCTGCCAAAGGTGAAAGTGGTACAATGCTTAGATATTTAACTGAGATCTCTGAGATGATCTGATGGTTGGAAAAAATCTGCATCTTTTTCAGTAGATTTGTATGATTCAGAATCTGGTGGACTGAAGGATTTCTAGCCAGGCACCCATTCCTGACTTACCTTGCCTGGAGACAGAAGGGAGTAGAGTTTTTCAAACTCCACCACTGTTTGTGGTACATTTATTGCATTCACAGAGCTCAGATGCACAGCACTTTAAAATTAATACAACTTTGTCTTGAGTTAACAAAAAGACGAGGGTTTGAACTTGCCACAGCACCTTATCAGTACATATAATAGATCTGAAAACCTGCAGAAGCTGCTAAGTGCCTTTCTCTGTGCACTGAGAGTAGAAGCCAAGATAATAACTATGAAATTGAGCCAGGACAGGAAATACAGAGAGCAGCATTCACTGGATATGATCATTCAGGGAAGGATCAGCTGCTACCATGCTGTGTTCCTGAATAACAGTGTGCTTCTACCTTTCAGTGTCTCTTCTTGTCAGATTTTCCAGTAAAATAACTAATTCTTATCTCCTCATCTATGAAAGTATTTGATTCTTCTATTCCTCTCCATCATCCTGGAGCTGTGGTAGAGTGAGCAGTGTTGGTGCAGTTGATGGCCATTCTTTCCTTCTCCATCCCTGCCCTGCTGCAGGGTCACCACAGCTGCCAAACAGGACAAGCTCTCCAGAGCCACCTTGGTTACTCTGAGTTTCACAAGTAGCACTTAAGTATAACCAGAGTTTAATTTCTGGGAGCAAAACAGCTTGGATGTTAAGAAACCAAATTAATATCTAGATTATTTTCAGAACAGAAGAAAAATACTAAAGGATCTTTCCAAAAGCTGCTGCCAACTGCAGTTAGATGGGACTAAGAATAGATACATACATGAATAAAACAACACAAGCACTATAAAACTCTTCTGACATTCTTATTAACATCAAAATATCATAACTTAGAATTAAATTTATGATTGAAATTACTTAAATGAGTAGCACAATATATGTATCTAACAGGATAATCTAACAGGATTATGAGAATGACCATGTCATGGAAGGGTTAAAGGCTCCAGTTATGGTAGAAATTTAAATATCATGGGGAGGCACCTCCTGACCCAGCCATCACTGAGAATTATGCAGATTCAAATGGGAGCCACACAGGCTTTGATTTCCCCCAAGGATTGATGAACAAGTACAAAATAATAGAAAGTGACAGGAAGCAGATGACTGAGGTCTAATTTAATGTCATTCTAAAAGACAATATACCTTAAATTGGCCTTAGGAAAATTATGGGTTACAAACAAGAGAAGAGAAACAGGCACTTTTTCATTTTAGTTCACTAATTTAAAAAGTAATCCTTTGAACAAATGAACAGTGAAACAATAGTCATTTGGCAATGCAAAATTGCCAAACTTAAGTAGGCGTACTTTGTTTGCATAATTTGCAATTTAATGGAAAAGGCTGTAATCTTAAGAGGAAAACTCTATTAAACAAAATAATGAAATGATCTGAAGAATTTTATGCAAATATTAATTTGAGACTGCTATGAAGACAAAGAATTAATAGTTCTTAAATAGTAGGATAAAATGCAGTGAGGATGTGCCTGGGAAAATTTGCCAGTTTAGTAAAGGATTAGCTACACCTTCACTTGTCTAGAAATAAAACATCTCTTCTGTAAAGGTTTTTCAAAGAATAAAGCTGTAACTTTTTTCTGGTTTTAATTAGTAAGGATCAGATGGCCTTCTACAAGCCAAAGTTAAACACAAGCTGTACCCTGATCCAAATCTTCCAGATCTCAGTACATACTGTATGTGACATGAACTTATTGTATACTACAGAAGATATAAATATCAACATTTGGATAAATTGAAACAATTCCATTTTAGTATCACAGATATTTGAAACATCTGTATAGAAGCAGCACTTCACACTTTTTTCAGAAATGATGGTATTTACCCTGCATAATTTTTTTCAGTTCTTTAACATCAATGAATAGAGGTATCCCTAGGCAGGCACGTGCTCAATAATGGTCTTCAAGTCACCACTGATTTTTTTCTCAGCTAGTATTTAAACATACAAAATTACTTTTGATAAACAAGCATTGAACCCAAATTTATGTGGCATCAGATTAAAAACTAAGAGATCTAGGGGCTTGGAAACGCTCCCTGTAATACATTACTGCATTGTCAAAAAGGATACAGAGGTTTTCTCTAAAAATTGGAGGCTTCTTAATTAATTTTTAATAGGGGGGGAAACAGTTTTTTAAAGCATGTATAAATACCCCCTCTCACAAAGAAGCAGGACAGACTCCCTGTTATGATTAAAACAGGAAAAAGAAGAGTGCATTGCGCAAGTGCTCCATCTGCAACTCAATCACATGGTGGACCTGGAGGCATCTCAGCAGCGCTCACAGAACTGCCTCAGGAATCCACAGAGCAGCCAGATGCCAGCCCTGGAAAAATATGGAATGTTGCAGGATATCTGCATCCCATCACTGGCATTCAGAGAGAAGCCATAGGACTGGTCCAGTGTTTAGGGCTGAGCAGAAGACTGGGACATTAATGTATTTTTATTATGCTTAGTGGGATTTTTCATTTAAGGAAAAATAAAACAATACAGGTAAAAAGCGTGGGGCCCCGAAAGTTTTCTGAGAAACAACAATGTATAGCCTTATCCAGGCAGAAAATACACATTGTAAAATTCAAGGATATTGCATTCAGAGCAAGCCAAATGTGAATTTGAATTCTGAAAATTGTACATGGAAAGGAGGTTTTATGCAATTTTTTCTCTTAGAGGAATACTGCACGTATATTAAAAACTAAGAACAGTAACACTATATAGCTGTAAGATTAACAGAAGTAATTCTTTCCTAAAAATCTATGTTTTATATAAGATGAGAACATTATTTTCAAAACTAAATTAAAGCTGGAATCATCTTTACTTACACTTTTCCATAATAGATGGTAAGTGTTCTACAAAGAAAATCTTACGTGATTTGGGAATAATGTAAATGCTATTGCCATTGGAAAACAGTCCCTTGATTGTTATATTTCCTGACACCAGGTTGCTTTCCTGCATCTAACGTCCATTGTTCAGTGACATTTGCAGTAATCTTCAAAACTAAATTTTCGTTTATATGACGTAAGAAAAATGTAATCTTAATCTAAAGAAAACACAGAGGAAGAGGGGGAGGGGAGAGAAAATATAATACTAAATAGAGTAATAAATGTTAGACAAATGGTCCAGTAAATCTGAAAGAGTTAAAAGTTCAAGACACAGATTTTACACACCTCCTTCACTGAATGTTTTCAGGGCACCTGATTTACTGCAAATTGTCCAAGCTCTTCACCTGGGTGGTGACTACAGTCCAGGAGAACAAATCTGCCCAAGAGACTGGTGGGAACTAAGCAGCAGAAGACTTGTTGAAGACCTGGATCATATGACAAAATATTTCACACTGGAGTAACCCAAGGAAAGGGAGTTGGAAACTTCTTTTGAATAGCATCATCCTAAATAGAGCATTAAGTTTGAGAATCTCCCTTACCATTTGTAGTGGAACACCAAAGCTTGAATCAATAATCAGAACTTTTTATAGTGTTAAGAAATCATCTTTTCATACACAAATCAGAGGGAAAAAATATTTACTTCTTCCATCTCAATGCTAAAGAAGGGACAAAGATGGGGAGAGCAGATATTTGTGACAGACACCATAAATAGAGAAGCAACCTATGAAAACAACTCTGCCCACAGCAAGCAGCTACAAGAATTGCCTTTCAATTTTCCTTCCTCAGCATGACTGCTTCCATACTTAATTCCATATAAGTTGGAATTTCAGCAAAACAGCATAACATTCCCTGTAGTATAACTGGAGTACCATGTGTATGATACATCCACATTTGTAAGTTAAATTGAATAAAAATGTGCCACAAAATAAAACAAAACCATTTCAAAACAGAAGAAGATAATTTTTGTAAGCAAATTCAGGAGAGAACATAGGTTTGACCAAGTTGACAAGGAATCAAGAAATAAGGAATGAAGAACAACTAAGTACAATTTTATTTTGAGCTTTTTAAGGATCTAGACCTGAAGGCTTGACCATTTTATGAAACAGATTTTTCTTAGTATTTCCACACTCAATTATATATTTATGACATTTCATAAATGTAACTTTATTGTTAATAGTTACTATATTAACAAATAGCTCATCCAGATTTTCAAAGGAGAGTCCCATTGTCTTCAGTCTTCCTGAACTCATTCATTCAAAAAATTCATATCCTCTATTATCTGCTCACATTTTTGCAGCTAAAATGACCACTAAGAATAGGACAATGAGAAAAGAGGTTTTCATCATTTTCACATTTAATTTTAACTAGCCAAGGAATAGATAACATTGTAGAAGGTAATAATTGGAAAGGTTATTAGTTATTTTGAGAACTACTGAAACCTTGTGCGCCTAGAAAAAAATTGGTGTGATCTGTGAAAATCCCAAAGTTGTTGGTATCAATGGAAAATCCTTACAACAAAACCCTGATGTATTAACAGGAATGAAATCCTATATCACACAGGTAGCAAACACACTGGAAGATTATGCCTGGAAGTATTGAAAATCATGACTTTTTAAAGAAAATACAGAATAAATACAGTAAGGTAGCCCGGTAAGTTAATGATGAAAAAGACCATGGTCTGACCTAGAAAATGAAACTTAAACACTTAATATACTGAGGGCAATAAAACAATCTTCATTTTACAATTTTGATAATTTTTACAATAACATTTTAATGTCAGAGAGGTCATCAGATGAATAGAAAATAGTGAATATAAATTCTGTTTTAAAAAGGATTAGAAAAATCCATGGAACTAGGAAGAACCCTATCAAGCCATTATATAGTTTGAAATAATATGGACCTTTTTCTTATGTTCTAGCAAGAACCAAAACAGCTGCAGTACGAAATACTACCATGATTAAACAATCAAGAGCATCTCACACTAGAGATTTGGTTTAGTCTAGGAACAAAAAAAAAGGCTGAAAAGAGATATTACTACTCTTTAAATTTATATGGAAAGGAGGTAAAGAGCAAAGGGGATGCAGAGCTTTTTCAGACAAATTGTATTAAAACAGGAAGGAATTGATATTAAAGAGACATGGAAATTTTTTAAACCATTGGAGCGGTGAGGATCAGACAGCCTTATTGTGGCAAAACAGGGAGTAGAAACCCCAATTATTTTTTTAGATGGAATTTGATCTAATAAGTATTATTGTTGTATGATATGGATCCTGGTTGTTCTACTTTTTGAAAGTCTTCATTCAACTGAACTTTTAATAAGGGCCTCTGGCAGATAAGTACAATAATTATCCCAGTTTTAATTTCCTTGCAGTTACTTGGAATACTTAAAGCCATTTGCTCAATTATCAAAAAAAGTTTTTGTCAGTTATCTCAGCTACCATCAACAGTGATTACCTGTTTCCTTTCTCACAGACCTGAAATTCAATTTTCTGGACCTTGGGAGGTATGTGATTAAACAAAAAGCATTCAACAGACACTTGGTTGTCTATACAAAACTTATTTCCAGAAAAGTCTATGCTATTTTCAGTATTGGCAGGGCAAATACCATGTTACTGCAGGCTTTAACGTATTTTTAGTGAAATGTCCAAATTCTTTAAGACTTTAATAATTATCTTCTTTCACAAAACCTGAAAAATTAGTCCTTGGACCAAATTTGTGTCTTTTAAAGAGTTAGTGGTTGCATCAGGTCTTCAGAGTATTTTCCCTTCTATGTGTTATTAAAGACTGGATGCAGCAACTCATTAAATACTTCTTTTTTTTTTCTAGCTGGCGATTATTTCTTCCTTTTTCACGTACCATTTGTCCCTTCTGCATTTTCAAAGGTGTCAAGATCAGTAGTGATCACGGATTTAAAGTAAGCTTTAGTGCAAAACATGCAGCTACATGCTTTTTAGGACACGTATGTCCCCACACCATTTCTTCCAGAGCAGTTGTATTTTGGGTTAGCTGGACAAACAAGGACTGACAGAATGCTGGTAAATGACAAAATCCCCCTTTCCTTCTGGCAGGCAACACCTGGACTCTGCTGAAAGTGATCCTGGGGAGATATCCCCTTGTCACAACAGAGAAAAGGTGCACACCCAACTGTTCTGCTCTAGGAAAAGGTGAACATTTGGGTCTCCAAAAGGGCAAAGCAAGCTGAAGTTCAGGCCTTCTTCTGAAGTGCTTTGGTGATCACATCAGGTTGTGCTAAGAACAGTTTGTTTCTGCACCAGGGAATAGTTGGGAAATTTGACTAAGTGGTCAACTTGGTCTTGCAGCTAATTTATAAAGTTATGGATATATAATGCCCATGCATTCTGCTAGGAACTTTACTTTTACTTTGAACAACTGCTGTCTTTAAGACCACAGAATATAAATTGGGAAAGCATCCCACTTACCTGTAAATTATGTGAAATGGTTTTTTGCATACAAGATGCTTGAGTATGACAACTTGACAGACAGCATGGAACTCAGATGACTCAGCTACATGAAGCAGCTGAGATGGCTCAGGGAAAAAAATCACAATATTGGCAACTTGGTTTCTTTGCTACAATGGAAGAAAAAGATTTTTTTAAGAGGTCTGTGTGTGTGTAAAGAAGACAATCTGCAGAGATCAAGCTAAAAAAGAAATGCAGGTTGGTGACTACACCCAAACGGTGACAGGATACAGATGTTTATCTCTAGCTCTGGTCAAAAGACTGCAGCATAATCAAATCTGAGCATAACAGGGCTGCAGCACTCAGGGATAAGACAACAGAAATCTCTCATGTTCTGGATGCTCTTAAGAAAACACTTGTTTCAGTCAGAGCAATCCGGCAGTCCAGCACTTCACTATTTTCAGTTGAACTAACTATGGTGATTGCTCTGCTTCTTAGCAAAAGGGTTATGAAAAAAATTATTCAGCAAGACAAGGGGAAAGATGGATTTAGTGTTGTTTACTAGAGAAGAAAGTTTAGAAGTAATTTATTTTAATGTCCTTGAAAACTGCAAGTCAGCCTAAATTGAGAAGACAGTTTTGATCTACATCCTTGATATATTCAAAATAAAACTGAATTAGTTTAATTTTTACGTGGCAATCTTTATGTCATTAATACTGAATTGAGGTAATTCATCAACAGAAATGATAAACACAGAAGTTATTAAAAAAGAAAAATAATGTAAACAAGTTTAAAAGCTCTTTTGAAAAATGGTCAAATTTGAAAGCATATAATAGTAGACTTTTAAATTTCAATAAAATTACAGTGTAAGATACAGGATACTACATTTGTGTTACATATAACAAATCTGGAGCATGTGCAACAAACAGGCCTGATCTTTTTGTATCTTTTAGGCAATAGTGGAATAAATATTTTTTAAAATGTATGGAAAAAACCCATAACATGAAAGAAGTATCGTTGAGAAATGCTCAGCATCACAATATTCATTTTTACAGATTTAAGGACCTCATGTTAAACCCACTTAGGTAAAGTTTATGCAATGTGAAGAACCTATGCTGATTATTTCAGGGCTTAATTATTTAAAGTAAGACAAACCAGTCTTTGCAAGTCTGATAGAAGTCAAGTTAAAAGAGAAAAATAAAGCAAATAAGATCCCCATTTTCATCTTTTTGGGTACTTTTTCCTTACATCCAGCTTTTAAGCCAGTAAATAATTACCTTTGAGAGGGTCTAACAATTAAAGAATAACATTGATTAATTAGGAAAGAATGTGAGGAATACTAATCAATCCTAAAGACAGTTTTTCTTCTCCCACCTCAATCCTTTTCGTCTCCCCCAAACAATGAGTTTTCTATACTGTTCAGATTCCTTTAAAAAACATTCATATTCTTGTCCATTCACACAAAACTCTCTTGGTGAGCATTGTTTTGGGAGGAGTGGGTGGTAGGCAGGGGGCACAGGATGTTGAGAGAACAGATAGGATGTCAGGTGAAGATGGAATGCTGTGCCCTCTCTAACCAGCTGAAGACTCTGCATGATTGTTTTCTTACAAATAATACCTGTGGGTGTTGAAACAGTTCAGGGAATCTATCAAACATACCCTTTCACTCTGCTGTTGTAACTCCACAAAATTTATTCTCATTTCAAAAGAATCTTGGCAATAATACCTGTAGGTGGTTGAGTAATTTAGAGGAAAACTGTCAAATCTACTTCCACTGATTTTAGCAAGAGAATTCCGTAATTACTTTCAAAGTTGCTAAATGCAACGATTTATTTTCAGAATAGTCAGAAAGTTCTAAACTGAGCTTCTATTTTTTTGTTTTAACAACTTCTAATAGGCTTAGTAGAAGAACTAAGTCAAAGAGTAGATCTAGTAATTGTGCCACATTTTATCTAACTCACAGTAAGGAAAAAAGTCAGTGCTGCATGTAGATAACAGCCAGGACACTACTGAAAGTGTTGCCCCATCTTCATGTGGGTAGACAAGCCACATTCAGCTGTCTTCTTACAGAACTCAAAGAGGAAACATCTGAAACTAATCTTGATTCAATCCAGTCTGTGCAGCACTATGGGGGTTATTTATGGATTATTTATGAACAATATAGCTGAAGACATCTTTCTCCTGCTTAACAGATATACTTCATATTTCTTAGTTCAGAATAATAGAATAAAACTGAAAGTTCAGAAATTTATTGTAAGCCTAATGATAATAGCAGAATTTCTTAGTGCCCCCAGACATGGGCACACACTCAATTTGCACTGTTTAACAACCTACCCTTTGTCAACTGAAGTGATTGAGGGTACATTTATTCACTTTCAGTCCAGGGCAAATGTGATGTAATTTGACCTTGCACAATTCCCAAGGAAGGATAAGTAGTCTGGGATTAACTGAAATAATTTCTGTGCACATAAAGACAGATAAAGTACAGGAACAGAATCATCCATCTGACACATTGTTAGAACCTGGTGATCAGAATTGTTTTCTATGCAATCAAAGTCAAAGATATTCAGTCCTAACTAAGTGCTAAGACTTCCCAGTCTGCGAATTCTAAATGCAAAAAAAAAAAAAAAAAAAAAAAAAGTGAAATTCATGGTTCGGTGGAGAGACACATTACTTGCACAGGTGTTTTGTGGCAATCCAATGACAAGGCTGATAATAAAATGGAAAGTAACAAATGCCTTTTCCTTTTCCCTCCCTGTCGTCACCAAAGATTCCACGTCCTATTCAGATTCACCTGATTATGCAGGAGGCACCTCAGTACATAACATATTCAAAAGGTGAACAGGTTTGTGGCCAGAGAGACTTAATAAAAAATGAGTGGCAAATGCAGTGGACAAAAATGTTGGACCCTGCTATAATTAAAATTTCATTAGTCCCAAATGGTCACTTAATTTCTAATTTGGAGAAGAATATCATCCCCCATCTGTGGTCTTTTGACTAATATGTAATTTTTCAGCATGGACCATATGTCTCTAGCAAACATTCATGTTCAACAAGGGAGAAAAAAAATATAATGCAAGTTCATGGTGAAAAACATTCCAGAAATTACATTTTTAAAGTATTCGTTTAACTCCTCAGCCGAATTTCAGAGAGATTTTCACCACTTATTCTCTTTTATTTATTGTCTTTGCAGAAGAATTTAACAATTAAATGCTGATGATAAAGTAAAGGACAGTGTTAGCAGACTACCTCAGCAGGAACATGACTCATGAATAGCCACCGTAGTTACAATAAGGCTCTGATACTGAAAAGACAATTTGTTTATAAATTACACACCAAAGTAGAAGGAAAACCAGAGGCAGTATCATTCTTGCTGCTTATAAAAAGGAAAAGATTTAATCAGTCAGTCTCTTAAGAAACATGCTATATCTGTGCAACTAGTCACTTTATAATTTTCTATACAAAGATGTTTTTAATTACCCAGTCTTCAATAATCTCAACCATTCTTTTTATTGAAATAAAACACTGTTAGATTACTAAACTAGATAAACCCATACTTCACGTTTCTAGACAGAACTGTTGGTTCTGCATCTTTTGAAAATACATTTCAGAAGAATTTAGGATTTCCAATAATTTCTCTGGGAAGCAAAAGTCTCTCTAGATCTCAATTAAGTTTTATTTATTTTGAATGTAACATGGCGCTATACAAGTTCTATCAATCAGGTGCCATGCATATTAAAAGGATAAAAGCCCCTCTATTTAACATATCAAAATAATTTTCTTACAAGATAAATAGCTCAGAGACAATTCCCCTGCAATGTATGTTTATGAAAAGCCAGCGGGAGCCATTTATGGTCTCATAATACATAAATCAACTGCAAGAACCCTTGGTCAGAACGTGGAACATCACAACATTAACTGCCTGTGACTACCAAGCTTCCCTCATCCTCCTTACAGGTGTCAAATCATTGCAATGCTATGATTTTTGTTAGTAGCTCGTAACAACCTAATCTATTTAGGTGATAATTGTTTCCAGGATGCATTTAAATCTCAGGTTGGGACAGGGCTGGGAATCGTGTCCTTACATATTACCAAATGAAAAAGCATAAAAATGCCACAAATTGTCTTTCTTTCCCTGACCTAAACAATTCTGAGACAAGGCAAATGAACTATTCCATGTAGACAGACACACATGCCACTAAGTGATGGAAACAAACAGGGCTTGGAAACACCAATGTTTATTTTTTTCACTGGAGCTTTTGCTTTCAGAATAATTACCTATGCACAAACTCTAGATGGCAACATTGCACTTACTGTATTACTAAAACAAAATGTCACACTGAGTCCCTACATATCCTCTTTATCAACATTTTATGTGCCACAGATCTATAGCCTCTTATTATAAGTGTAATGAAGCAGAAGTTATTGAAGCATTTTATTGATTGCTCAGATCACAAGTTTACTGTCATACTGAATTGGCACCTTACTTGCTGAAGCAAACTGCTGACACCTTTTTAAAAAAGTGACAACTACATCTATTTCATGACCAGAAATCCATTTTCATCTCTATCAAGACAAGAATGCAATTTTCACTTCATTTAACTGATGTTAGGCCTGCTCAAGGCATGACACTTAGAAAAAGACACAAGTTTAAGGTTCTTAAAATACTTCTGGTAACTAGAATACAGCTCAGCTGTGGGAAAAATTTTAAGCCTCACTCAAATCTATAAACAGTACAACATTCTAAAAATCACTGGCTGAACTACAAGTAGGGCAGTTCGCTATTTCAATTTCAAAATTACCAAAACACTATTTTTATATTATTTTAATAAGACGCCAAGGTGAAGTACTACAGTTTTCATGTGGCATCTTGCTCCACACAAAGTTCACTTTAACAAGGGATTATTTCTAGAGTGGCCTCTACACAGGTCAAACAGACAAAAAAAATCTATTTTTCTGTGACCTATAAAGAAGGAATAAAGATACTTAACACCTCTTCAACAGTGTGAGTCAATGTCATATGAAATTAGAAAACCAGAATCTACAAGGAAAAGGAAACAAATAATTTAAGTCTACAAAAAAGGTGGGGGGATGTTATTGAGCAGAGGCTGTGCTAATCAAGTTATTTTAAGAATCTGTACTTTCATAATGCATAAAAACACAAATACAAGATAGGGTTGAATTGGAAATTGGAAGTTAAGAATTTCGATATTCCTTTTCCTTCAAATGATATCTAATAATTATTATGCTGCATTTACCACATCATAATCTGATTTTCTGAAAACAATTATAAACGGGTTAAGTGTTATTTGGCATAAATTTCTGATAACTCTGTGAACAAGAATGGATGTAGAAATTATAGGAAAAACATACAGTTTAAAAATACTTTAGAAAAGTGTATCTTTTTCAGTTTCTGCCAGGCAAAACTCCCGAGAAATTTTTATACCTACAAGCTGTTTATATTTTATCTGTATGAGGGGAAAAAAACCCCAAATAACTCATTAAAATTCTTACTGAGCAATGTAATTACTGTAGCTGTGAAAATCAACTGAATAGTAATGGTAGATATGTTTCTTATAAAGTACAAAAAAGAAAAGTTATGGAACAAAGCTTTTGTTTGTGTCTCACAGAGATTTTCAACCTCCAGTACTTGAGTCAGCAGTTTCAAGAGAACACAAGAAAAAAGAAGAAATATAGACTTCCTTTTTTCCTTTGTTCTGGTATTGGCATTACTTCAATTTATGAAAATCAGTAATATTTTTATGGATCTGCATAGCAAAATGAGGAAAATCTAATGAATTACATTGTTCATTGATATAGTTTAGGAAAAATATGGGCTATTCAGTTTGAAACAGTGCATTTCAGCTTGTTTTCCCATAGCCAAAATGGCAAATAATAGAATCAGTCAATAATTTTATTCTCTTTTGTTTTCTTGTGGGTATTTTGCATATTAGCTCCATTACTTTAATATAATGTAATTTACTGTGGTTCAAATGATTAATTACTATTACTGTAAGTTCTACTAGATGAAGCTAATGAACATTCAGCACAGTTTCCTGTCACTTCTCATCCCAGCTCAGTCCCCTCATCCCCACATCTAACACCCTTCCAATCAAAATAAAAGTACACAGAATGAAACCTCAGGACCAGCTAGATTTTTTAACAACCACATTAAAATTTTGCTAAACCCCTGTAAGTAACTCATGCTCAAAAAAATTAAAATATACTGAAAGAAACTTGTGATTCTCAAATACTTCAACACCTACATTTTCCATAATAAATTTTAACTGTGGCAAGGAGTTATTCTTCTATGTACCCGTTCACGTGGCAATTTTATAATTTAGCACAGGACAGACCAACAGCATAATTCCAAATGAAGGAAACGTTTAAAAATCATTAATATCATTTTAAAAGGTATTTGAGCCTTCTCTTTTGGCCTCTGTTTGGCTGAGCTAGGCCTGTGAATGACAGCTTCCCTGCTTGAAGCACACAGAAAGCACAGCCTTCCTCATTCACTGTCAGTACTATGGCCTTTTCACACGTTCCCTCCACAGCAGTGTTTGTCCCCAAACACTGGGACCCAGCACAATGGCATTCCTACTCCAACACCCCCACCAACAGCACCACTACCGAGGGAGAATGCTAATGAGGTGGACATCCCCCATCTCGGAAAGTGTTAACTACATCCCGAGCCATCAGAGATGCTGCTATTTCCATTGTTACATGTTGCAGCTCACTCTGCAGCGCTTGCATTTGGGCAAGGCTTTTGTGGTTTTTTTATAAAACCATTTTTAATGGAAACAACAGTGCTTGACAAAAAGATTAAAATAAAAATCTTCCATGCGTTCACCCAAGTGTGTGCATTATGTATAAAATTAACTGATTTTAACCTTCAGATTTGTTTGGGGGTCCCAGAAACTCCAACAGATGCCTCGCTATGTTTAAAATAGCAAGGCGAAAGGCTGACCCCTGAAATACTTATATTAGAATAATTCTAACAGAACTGTTTAAATCTATTTCTTTCTTTCTTTCTTTCTTCCTTCCTTCCTTCCTTCCTTCCTTCCTTCCTTCCTTCCTTCCTTCCTTCCTTCCTTCCTTCCTTCCTTCCTTCCTTCCTTCCTTTTCTTTCTTTCTTTCTTTCTTTCTTTCTCTTTCTTTCTTTCTTTCTTTCTTTCTTTCTTTCTTTCTTTCTTTCTTTCTTTCTTTCTTTTCTTTTCTTTCTTTTCTTTTCTTTTCTTTTCTTTTCTTTTCTTTTCTTTTCTTTTCTTTTCTTTTCTTTCTTTTCTTTTCTTTTCTTTTCTTTTCTTTTCTTTTCTTTTCTCTGTTTTTCTGTCTTTCTTTCTGTCTTTCTTTCTGTCTTTCTTTCTGTCTTTCTTTCTGTCTTTCTTTCTCTCTCTTTCTCTCTCTCTCTCTTTCTTTCTTTCTTTCTTTTTCTTTTAGTATTAAAAAACTGCATTTTATGCTGCCAGAATCCACAATGTTAATATGTCAACATAAGCTTTGCTGAGATTTTAGGAGAACATGCAGCTCATTACATACACATACAATTGCAATTAGAAAGTACTTCAAGCAAAAAGACAGAAGGTTTTTGGAGTATAGTGTTTGTAAGTATTTTTCTACTTTCTCACTGATTGAAAGGAAAAGTAAAATCAGTTCCCAAAGCTCAAGGATTCCCTGTTTTAGCTGGTTTACTTCACTTACATTGATTTCAAGGAATACTTTGAATACTGCCTATCCTCTCTGAAAGGTGACAAACACTGCAGCAAAAGGACAGGAACTCCTCACCGTGCCCTTCTCTGGGGCAAGAAGCAAGAAGGTGTTCATACAGACAACACTGTGCACTCAGAGCATTCTGTGGAACCAGAAACAGTTCCACAGTATTGTTTTAATTCAATACATGCATTTCAAACTGAGGTCCAGATGGATTTAACAGAGGTACATGTATTAGCATATTATTATATTATTTTGTGTATTAGCATAATTTAGTTGTATGTGCCACTTGATTTCAGTGGACAGACTAAAATGCCTTAGCAGAGTAACAGTGAATCAAAAAATATATTTTTTTTTTATTATTTCCCATTTGATTTACATGAAAAGAGGAAGTAAATTCAAATAATTCAGATGTTAAAATAGCACAGAGAGAAATAGAAATCAAGCCAATCTCTAAAATGTTGTCAAGCAATGGCTGGGTGTTATACTGGTGTGAATGCTGTGTGCAGGCAGCACAGCACTGCACTGTCAGGCCTCAACAGGACAAAGTGAGAGTATTTACCTTAAATGTCTTGGTTCGTTATTAATGTGCCTCTAACCTTGTATCTGTATCACATCACAATGTGCTCATTACAAAACAAACTTGGTTCTGTTACCTAGACAAGAAGGAGGCATAAACAAAATAGGATAAGAACACAGAAAGAATTGTTATGCCGACAGCATAAAATAACCCTCAGTTACTATAATGACTTCATTTATGTTCAGTACTAACACAACTTCAGTTAGAAAATGGCTGGAAAAATTAACAGAGACACTTTACACTGAATTATACATCGTATCCTATCTTTAAAGTAATATAACTCAAAATAACACAAGCTTTTGGCACATGAACTGTACAAAACATTTAACATCCTAGTGCTGCAAAATTTTCATTTCAACACTTAATCCAGTTTGAAATGTTTATTAAAATATTTTAATCATAAGTTTTTTGTAGACTGTCATAGCTGTACTGCCATTTATCCTCGTAATCTAGACTCCCAAAAGTTGCAAATGTACAAGCTGGTTATATGAGCATATGTCTATATGCAAGGCTTTCATTATAAAGAGTCATTTGTCTTCAGCAGAGATTTCAAATCTACTAAAATTGCTATATTTTTCTTGTCATTTACAATTTATTACTGAACACTGATGGATAATCACCAGAGGAATGATTAGCATGAGCTAATTTAATGAAATGTCTTTATATGTTTCTCACAGAAAAGAGCACGAAATAGTCAATAAATGACTTTCATGTGAATTTCTATTTTGAAACTCCATTGTCTGTTTTGTTCTACTAATTGCCATTATACTTGCTAAATACTTACATGCATTATATGTTTTTGTATTTATTTAGGAGTTAATATTATATTTTAAGGCACTGGAAAGTAATAGGTTTCATTTCTGTGGCTTTTGTGACAAGCAACATTGTCTTAAAAATGCAGAATTATCAACAAAATGTGTAAAGATATTTCTCACTATTTAATATATTCCTATACTGCCTCAGAACCATTCTGAAATAAGCTTTTTTACTTTTCTGCTTGTTTCTCTTTCGTATGCTCTCTCATTTTTGTTTTTGTTTTGTTTTGATTTCTTCTCGCTGACCACTATTAGCTCTAGACAGGAGCAGTCTCTCCAAAGTCAATTCTCATTTCTCTTTATGGATCTGACAGCAGGAGGTGCTGTATAAACAGTGTGAGTGACACTTTGCCATCTCCTCTCCTCCCCCTTCCTCCCCAGCCTGGGAGTTGCTCTCTCTGCCGCACTCATTCTTAACTCTGGGCTGGCAGCAGTTTGAAATCTCAGCTTCCTCACCGCCTGTTTAATTTCTACATTCTACTTTGCCTTCAAAACATGTATGTCTCCTACTTTCATAAAATATCCACCTAATCCTTAAAAACGTGTACATTCCTAAACATAAAAATGAACTTATGTTGCTGTGCTCAGCAACATCAGTGTTTTCTGATGTTTCCTAAAATTTGAGTAATAGAAAATATCACTTTATTGCTCCCAAACTGTCAGGCAGTATATTGAGTATCTGCTTTCCACCACTTTTTCAAATTAGAAATGCATGTCTGGTATATTTGTTTGATGGCACATGTATAAAATTAAAATATTGATGCTTTAAAACATGATACATCTATTTAATTTTTCATAGTGCCGCACCAACTGTACTTAGAATTGTTTGGTTTATTTATTTATTTATTTATTTATTTTAAAGATGTTTAAATCATTATTTAAGTTATTTCTGTGGGCAGATCTATGAGACTATTAAAAGCTGCCAGTGCAGAAGAGCAATGAGAACTGATTGCTTTAGAGAATTTCCAAACAAGGAACAACCCGGCTCAGCACAGTAAGCAGCAAGGAGCAATGCAACACATGACATCCCACACCAAAAGAGAGACACAATTAACTCCTTTTCTGTGGGCTTTGCAATTACAGGAGAAGCGTTTCGTTTTCCTAACAGGCACTGCAGCTTCTCCAACATGTGTCACACTTCTTTATGAGGCAGTGCCAGTCGTTGTTTTTACACAGTTAGTACATTTGAAAATAAAAACAGAAAAGCAGACTTTGAAAGAGTGGGACAACTCACCTGCTTGAAACACTTTGCAGACTAGTCGTTGTTGCAGGGCCAATAGAACTCCTGGGATGTAAATCTTTTCTCCTGAGAGGCTGAAACCTTCTCTCTTAAAGACCCAAACAGGTCCACACAAAGGTGTGATGAAATTTTGCAGGCATCTGTCAAGCAGAGAAGCTATGCAATGAAAAGAAGAAAAAGGGGAAAAAACCCCCAACCAAATGACCAAAAGAAAATGCATTCTTTTGACCCAACTGAAATATACAGCCTCTAACACAGCCTCAGCATCAGAACTAACTCTTAATATCTATTATTTATATCTGACCTGGGTTAAGTCTTGGAAAAGCAACTCCTGCATTTCTAGTGGCCACCATTAAGGACGTATTTATACCGAGACACCCCCATGAAAGACTGATGAGCATGGTGAGCACACCTGAATAGTTCTGAAGTGTGCCTAACTAGCTGCACGGCGTGTCATGGTGTGCACTGATTGCCTTATCTTCTCATTTATCACAGATGAGTTGGAACCAACCTTGCTGAAACCCACTCACATTGTCCTGATAAAATTGCAAGATCCATGGTGTTTCTGTGCACAGTTTCCTGTCGAGGGGCTGACACACACTCATGGGATTATAAATTCATAAAATAGAATCAATGCTCTCACTAGCTGTTTTAGTATAACCTTCTTGTTGCCACCACCTAAAAACCAACTTCTAGAAAATAAAACTGCTCAGTGTAGCTGGTTAATAATGAGAAAGGTCAAATGAAAAGGTAAATAAAATTGATCCATGGCAATGCTCTTAACAAGATATTTTCCTTGCTGTTCTTAGATTTCGAATCAGTGCAAAGGTGCACTGATTTCTCTCAAAGGGCTCTAATACCAATATGTGAGATAAATAAGGAATGACTATTTTGGCTTCAGGCATGACTAAGGTGCATGTGCTTTGTAGACATTTTTGTGTAACATATGTGGGCCTTTCTTACACAGCAAAATAAAATAACAGTCAGTAACATTTCATGCTTTTAAGGGAAGGGAAGGGAAGTAATATACAATATATTAGTAATATACAATAAAATATTTTTTTAAATCTCTATAAAGCACAGTTCTGAACGCAAACAAATTTATATATATAATTTTCCCATCTAGTCAATCTATGCTGATAAAGATTCACATTATCTATGTAGGTACAAATGATGGATTTCCTAGGTACATAAATACTGACAAAGAACTGCAGGTTTCATGAGAGAAAATGTCAGAGCCAGGTGAATTACACAATCTTTATTTTATTAGAATAGGAGGCATACACTCCATTTGGATGTGGCAAATATTAAGCCTCAATAGCTGTTCAGTCAGCTGTGAGAACAGAGTCTGAACTAAGACCTTAGTCAAGAAACTTTCACATGCAAGTTCTCTAATAACTGGAGACTTCTGGAAAGAAAAAGGAGCATCTCATTTAGTTAAATCGATTGTCAAGGATAAAGAAATAGGTAATCATGCAACAGAGTTTGCCTTGGCTAAAGTCAATGTATTTTATGTATTTTATGAATGATTTAAGCACATGGCTAAGTGATATTGTGCTTATTTTTGTGAAAGGCATTACTTTTTTAAAAATCACTATTAAGTCCAGGTCTTCTGATTTCCACAGTTTCATGATAAAATTATGTCATCTAGTCAGTAATTTTATGTATTCTCACATAAATGCTCCTGAGAGCTTCCATACTGTAGACTTCTCTTTTATCTAAAGGGAGGCCAAATTTCACAAAATAAGGATTCACTGAACAAGTTAATATGCATATTAACCTACTCTAATGATTATCCTAAAGAGTAATACTGCAAGACATTTTGAAAATATGTCTTCAAACAAAGACCCCAAACCAGAACACATACTACAGACCATTAAATATTTGCTTTTAAAACCTGATTTCTCAGGATACGGCCATGCAATTGAACATGTGCAAAAATTACCTCAAGTTGACAATAAGTGAAATAATAGTTTTCCAGACTATTCTAATAATGCACTTACTTCTTATCTTGGGAGTCAGACATTAAATTAAGAAGATTAGGTGAGATAACGAATGAGATTTGACCAGGAGCTCCGCTAGGGGTGGATTTACTTCAGTGAGCAACATCAGAATTAAATCTATGTTTCATGTTATGCGATATTATGTGATGAGGAGTGGTTATAGTCTTACTTAGTTCTAACAAAATAAAAGGATGAAACTCTGATCCCAATGAAGTTTTCTGAATGTTTACAAATAACTGAAGTGTATATGGTTTTTACTGAGTGCTTTTTAACTTAGTTAACATAGGAAAATCACTACAGAAGTGAAGATCAAGACAAGCAGTGCTGATTTTCTGTGAAATATAGCTGTGAGAAAGTGTTTGTATACTGGCACTGAATGTTACATTTGAAACATTAATTGTAATACTTAAAATAATTTAGTTATTTTATTACAAATAATTTTAACATCAGTGTAATGGAACAGGGCTGATCCACCTTCTCGGAAGGCAGTGACCTTCAGGACCAGGAAGGGATATTTCCAAGATCTGCTGGGGTAGCTTGGAATTTGAAGACTTGAAGTGTCACCTCTTTCAGACACACCTAACACCCAAGTTACCAAGCAACACTGAGTATCAGACCCAACTAATTTTCTACAAGCAATAGTCATTTCCATGGACATCAGCTGATTTGGTCCATAATGGTATTCACTTCATTTGACACTCAACCTTATTGTTTCCAGATTTACAGTCTCAAAGAGCTTGTATTCTTTCTTCTTTTTTTCACCATTCTTTTGACCTCCTTTTTAAAATTCCAGATATCAATGGTGTTAAGTTATTAAGCATTCACTAAAGTCCAAAAACACATCCTTAGAAAGTTGAAGGAATAAAGGTAGAACACCAGAGCAGGAACTTCAGAAGAGTACACTTTCACTGAAATATTCCATAACTTTATTCTGTGTGGTGATTCCAGAAGATAACTTCAGTTCTCTAGATAAAAAATACACAGCTGCTCAAAAATTCTTCCTAGTTTAGGAACATTTATGTTGCTCTTATTTGGAATTGATGTAGGTATGAAAAAGTAGTTTCCAATGAATAGCTTCCAATGAATAGCTTCCAGATAATTCCAATGAATTAATTCCAGACTTCCATATATTTTGGTGATTTACCTAAACAAGAGAAGGTATTAGTCTGAACTAACACCTCTTAAAAACTAAAAGACTATCAGTAAAGACTCCACAAAATACCTCCTTACCCCACAAAATATCTCTCAGCTCCACAGGACTGCTTTGATGCTGTGTGTTTATACAAAGCATTGTCTATGAAGCAAAGTAAAAAAAATATAGAGGTAAAATTACCCAAAGATATGCAAATTTATTGTGAAGGATTGCATAGGCACCATTGCATTCATCATTACAGCTGATCAAATATTACAGACACTGATGAGGCAGGACTGGGAAGGTCAATAAACAGTGTATTGACCATAGCAAAAGAAGGTAAAAGCTAACCCTTGGAATAAAGTGCATGGCTTAACTTTCAGGAAAAACTCATGGTGATGTATGTCTTTCAGGAGGTTAGAGAGCAAAGGAAGGTAGTCTTAAGTTACGGAAAATACTTTAAATTACAGACAAAAACCCCTTTTCTTTATATTTTTTCTGCAGCATTAAAAATACTGCATTTGAACCAAACTGCATTTTTTTTCTTTTTTAATGAATATTTTTTCCCATTGCAGTAGTCTTATCTGCTAGAGACTCAACCATGGGTAAAAGGAAAGTACCCAAGGATCTTTTCTCCTCAGCTAAGCTGAACAGTGTAAATACTGTTATTGGTTTTATTCTGCCCTTTATTGATTTTTTTTACTTCAAATCACATGACAAACATCGAATTTCCTTGAAGAAAATAATTGTTTTACAGTGTAATTTTACACTCCTCTGAAGAAAAGAGATGTGAAATTTTCCCTAAAACAAAACCCAAAGATATTAAATTGATGGTGGAAATGGCATGATGACACTGTGGCAAATGGGATAGAAAAGTCTGAATTTTTTTCTTTGTATTGTCTTCAAATTTGCTGAAAATTGTAAGTCCAATGTTGATCAAATTGAATGGCAGAAAGCATGAAATCCAAAGCCCAGTAGGGTATCCACAAAAAGTAAGCAGAATGTTTGTAAAGGAATGGGAAAATCACCTTCTGGCAATTTGCAATCATTACAAGTGAACTGCAAATAACTAAAAAACAAATCCCCCAAAATTCAATCTGTTAACTTTCTTCTCACTTAAAGCCATGGCATTATTGGAGCACAAACATCACAATTAAGCTGAATTCTCCATCAATTTCTCTCAGCAAATAAGGTTCCAAATGGCAAAAGTTTAGTGTTTTTTTAAATAAATAACAGCATCAGAACAAGAAGAAACAAATCCTCAGCATTTTTTCCATTGGGGGAAACAAATATCTTTCAATATGACCAAAATATTAGAAACTCTTTTTATACTTTCTAGTGACAAGGCTTTCCCTGGAGGTGCTTTCAATATGCCCTGTACACTATATATAAATAGATATAGATATATAGATAGATATAGATAGATATAGATACAGATTATATAGCTATAGATAAAGATATAGCTATAGATATAGATATAGATAGATAGATATAGATGATGTAGATATAGATAGAGATGATATAGATATAGATATAGATATAGATGATATAGATATAGATATAGATATAGATATAGATATAGATATAGATAGATATAGATATAGATATAGATATAGATATAGATATAGATTAGATATAGATATAGATTAGATATAGATATAGACACAGATATTGATGATATAGATATAGATATAGATTATATAGATTAGATAGATAGATAGATTAGATAGATAGATAGATAGACAGATAGATAGACAGACAGATAGACAGATAGATAGATATCACAGAGGGCATGAGGTTGTGTTAGCACCCATGGTGCTTCTTGTTTCTAATTTTTAGCAAACATGATGCAGCTCTTTGCTTAGGGCAATTGGCACCTCCTGTCCAAAATTACGATTTGTACAGGGAAACTGAATGATGGAGAGCATGCGTTTTCCTCTGTTGCTTAAGTTATGTCAGGGTGTTTTTACTCAAACAAAACTAATCTAACAGCTGCTGTGTACTTTTGTTTACATGCTATATGTCAAATCCCATTGTCCCCAAGGTACTTATGAGAGATGCTTTAGCAGTCATTTTCTTAAATACTGATGCCTATCCAAATTTGGATTTTTCCACCATTGAACAGAATGACAAGTACACGATTGCTGTACTTAAAGCAATCTTTCACAGCTGCTTCGCTTTTCCAGTGATCCCATTAAATTGACGGCACATGCCTGTGGGGTCTACAGTGCTACAATAGTGCTGAACAAGATGTTGATTGTACACTACAAATTCATACAACACAACTTGGTTTTTTTTGTGGGAACCAATCCTCCGGTCATCCTTCCGCTTGTTTTTAACCTGAGCAAAATCTAATTTAAAACCTTCTCCATCACCGTGGCCTTTACGGAACACCTGGTCATGCTAACTGTTTAGAAGTGCAAACTCTAACCCTCAGTGGTTAGTAGGCATGAAAACCTATGAAGTCTCCACAGTTCCTAAAATGAGCATGAGTCATGTCTTTCCTGAACTGAACGAAGTAGCTGTGCATTAAATATGCTGGCACATCTTCTGCTTGAGCAAGTGGACCGAAATGGTGTGAATTGTTAATGCCTTGCTGCTTTGGTTCACGGCTTGTGATTGATCATTTGTAACTATATCTACTCCTTGTTCCATGAAATCAAGTATGGAGTAATGGGTTCATCAGATTTTTGGGTTAAATTGAGAGTGAAGAGGTACTGTGTGTGGAAATAAGAGTTGCCATGTTCGGGGCTGGCCTTGTAACAGCATGGAATCTAAAGGCGATATTCAAAACCACTTCACTCATCATACGCTTACTGATTCTGAATAGGGTCCATTTGCAGGGGACATTTGGTAGTTTTCCAATACACTTTATGCCTCTTTCTTCACTTCTGCCACCCTGCACATCTTTTTTTTTTTTTTTTTTAACTAGAATAGTTTATAACAGGTCAGCGTAGAAAATTAATAGATTTAAGTAACTTGCTCTGTAAAAGTTAAAATAACCTTGGAATGAAATAACTGTCCTGCTAATTAATAACACTACCTAAATATTAAGTAAGTTGCAAGTCTCAGACTATAAAACACTCAGCAAAGTTTTACTCAGTAGGGAGAATTACAATCTCACTTTTCGTAGAAACTTATTTTTCCAGGCAGAAAAAGAGAGCTACACAGCCTTGATTTTACTCCTCAATCCTTTCACGTGCAGGAATGACACACATATTTCCAGACATTGCAACACAGCTTGTGACTTTGCAAACAGCAGTGTGTGGGACCACAGCAAATCCAAGCCAACAGCAACCAGAAGTGACAACTTGTGATGGCCTGCAGGAGAGTAATCACATACCGTATCTCAGCAGAACAAGAAAGGCAATGGATGTCAAACTTGCTGCGATGCTCACACTGCTCTGTTTGTGCCACAGAAACCTCCCTGGACTCACTGTGCTGCCTCAGCTCCTCTCGGTGAATTCCACCAATTTAGAATAAAACACACCAGCATGTTTCCCTGTTTTAAAATGATCTATAGAAGTGATTTAATTCCATGTGAATGTTCAGCTTAGAATGAATGAATCACTCTGGTCACATGAAACTCACAGCTAGGCTTTCCATCTGCTCTTGTGTTGAAATTCAGGGACAAAACTAAAATCTGGACAAATTTAAGGCCCAAAGAGAAATACAGACTAATAACTGGCTACTTTTGCTCCTCACTTAGGTGCAAAGAAAGAGATGAAAGGGAATTAAATAAAAGAGAAGTGGAAAGGAGTGCACTGTGCTACATCTGTGTATATTTGTGATTATTGTAACCTTATTAAGACAGAGAGATACAGCAGTTCAGTTCCATTTCATACAATCTAGGGCATACAAGATTTGTAATCTCTCATCTTTGCTTAATATTTACCCTGATGAATGTAGGCATAGCACAAGTCTACAGCAATCTAGTCCATGCACAAGTTTTGTCATGAAGAGTTTTGAGGAGGCTTCAATCCATGAAATACTGGGAAAACAGAGGAAGACATCACAAATGAAGAAGCTGCATTTTTCAAAACTCATTTTGAAAACATCCCCCCATTTTCCCTCTTTTCTCTTTCTGCTTCTATGTTAGCACTAGAGAAACCTTGCTGAAGTCAAGTTTTTTTTAACTGTTTGGATTCACAATGACTTTGTTGTCTTGTAATTGTTGGGAAGGTTTCACATTCTTATGCAAGGAGCTGTGCCACAACTGGAAGATGTTTATCAGGCCCTTAAAGTCTTTTATAAAAATGAATAATTTTCCTGGGAGTTTCCTTTTTGAAATGCTGACCAACCTCCAGATGCTCATCTCTATTTTCAAAACACTCAGTTCTGAATCATTTGCAGAAATTGGTAGAGATGCAATTGCAGCAGTCAGACAGTGAGAGGCCAAGAAGACTTTCTCAGCCTCAGTATGCTCACAATTCTTGAAAATAGGTCATTCTGATACATTGCAGCTCACTTGGTGTGTTCACAGGATCACAGAATGGCTGACGTTGGAAGGGATTTCTAGAGGTTTTCCTAGTCCAGATGCCTGCTCCAAGGTGGGTCAGGGTTTTCTCCAGACGTACTTTGAATATCTCTAAGCAGAAGACTCCATAACATCTCTGGGCAAAATTTCAGTGTCTAACCATGCTCACAGTAAACTTTTTTGTCTTATGCTGAAGTGGATTTTCCTGCACTTCAATTTTTGTCCACTGCCTCTTATCTGCTCCTTGAATTCTACTGGGAAAAGCCAGAATCCATGTCCTTTCCTCCCTGCCATCCCAGCCTGTACTTGTGGATTGGATTATAGCTCACCAGCTGCAGGACTTGGCATTTCCCTTGGTTGAATTTTATGGGATTCTTTTCTACCTATTTATGCATTCTTCCTCCAGCAGTCCTTCTAATGTGCAAAAGTCCTTTAAGACTTACGAGAAAAGGAACACCACATATTGGATAGCTCAAAACATGCATAACTTAAGTAGAAGGTAGAGAAAGGTACTGGAGAAAATGGGAGTTAACATTCATGACTCTGACCTCGTGTATATGAATTTCATTCAGGCAAAAGGCTCATCCCTAGTAAACTACAGTTTATAAAAACTATCTATGAAGGGATATATTCAGATTTCAAAACTAACAACTCCAGGTATTGTTCTAAAAATTATTAAAGAGCAGAAGTGGTGTTTTCTGTTCAACCAGATACACATACTGCCAGCAAGGAGAAGGAGGAAAACTTGATGTCATGCCATTTTTTGTATTTTAATTTACTGAGTCAAGGAACTTGGAACTTAATGCTGTTTTAGTCCTCTGTTGGTTGCAACCCATGGTGTCAGCAGCCTCATATTTACCAGATCAATACAAACATATTTTTTATTTTTCCTGTTCTTACTGTGCTTTCTACACTAAACAGTATAATGTATGTACATTCAGTCTGCCAAATAAATTCAATAGATTCTATTGTGCTTTCCAATGGAGAACTTTATAGATGAATGGAACTGAGGGTAGAGCATTTAGTTTAAAGTAACAAATTTTAATGAAAAAATCTTTCTATTATAATATATGTAATAATGCACCATATTAGTAGACATTTACCATAATAATAAAAATATTCTGTATATAATATATATAAATGGCAAATTCCATTGAAGAGAGAAATATTTTCATCACATGGAGTATGAAGGCAATGAATATATCAGTGGGTTCTTTTTTCAACAACACTGACAGTCCAGTTTCTCCTCATACAGTTTGAGAGAATATTTAGCTGAGGATGTCATGCTTTTCTTATACTAAATCTTTTCATGAGCATTCCCAATATTTCTTTCAACAATCAAGAATATAGTATTTTAATATCTTTTATCTGGAAGAAGCTGTAAACTTTGAAATAGCTCATAATGAAGAAAATGCTCATAATGAAAACAGTCTTCTTTCCACCCAAAACATGGCCAGGGAAAGTTGTCTGGCTTGTGAGGAGAGTCAAAAAGTCTTGAAAAACTCTCCTCATAGCTGAGCTGAAACCTAATTTGCTTCTCTGCAAGTGATTAGAACTAGATGAGAAAAAAGCAGACTGCTTTCAGATTGCAGAGAAAAAAACAGATTGCTTTCATAGATATTTCTTGAAGTGCAAAACCAAAAGAATTTAAGACTCCTTTTAATGATTTAAAAATGCTACATCTTCCACATATATTTCTCCCATGATAAGAAGATTATTTACAGACACAGGCAGTTCTGAAGTCTGAAAATTTTGAATTTATTTATTTAAAATCTTGAACTAAATATTTTTGGTGTCAATAATAGAGATATTAATGAATAAGGGAATAAATGGTCATAGGGGTATTATTTTGAAATGCCTAATTAAATTCATAGCACAAGGATTTCTTGAAAGACCATAGAGAAGGGTGGAAAAGATAAACTCCGTGTGTGCTATTCCATTGAAACTGTAAGAAAAAGCTCTCATACTAAAGCAGTACCTGCAGAAGAAAAGGCAATCAATCACTGAAAAATGGACTAAAAATATGGAAATATTAAAACACTAGAATAACATAAAAGAATAGCTTTATTAATGAGCTTATTTATTTACTATTTGTCATGTTTAATTCAATTTAAGGGCACCAACCCACACAAATTATTTAAAAAAGAAGTCTAGATTATCTTTTCAGTCTAAGTCCTCAATGGATTAAACACAATGCCTATTCTACAAATGCTGCTTTGCCATTTCTAATATTGCCAATTTTTTCTCCCCATACCTTGTATTAGTATCTCACTGGAGAATTAAGATTGACCCTCAGTGTGCAATCATCTGAAAACTTTTTAAAAGTAGAGGTGTTACTGCAAATAATGAAAACCTAGTTCTTTAACATATATCTTAAGAAAATCAAAAAAGCCATAGAATATGCACTAAACAGCTACAAAGAAAACATTTATCACTAAGAGAACAAATGTCTTGGCCATGAAATCTATACTAAACATAAAATACAGGACCTATAGCTGTCGATCATTTAATTTCCAGCAACAACTCTACACATTTTCAAGTTCAGAATTCTGTACACACAAATTTATTAGAAATACTAGAAATCACATATTCCATGTCATCTTTAGGATCAAATAAAGTAATTGCAGGTCTAGCAAAACATTTTTGTGTCTTTTACCAACTGAAATACTGTGAAATAAAAAAGAAAAATTTAAATGTTTGTGAAAAATTAATCTAAATCTCAGCTGCTGTAAACATACATGTAGAAGGAAGATCATCTGCAAAGACTTTATAAGTAAGACGTAGAAATAAAACTGCTACCAAATCTAATTGGTATAGCCAAACAAAAAGATGATTGTGTTGTGCAAAATTTTTAATGTGTATTTGCCAGCCATAGATGGTCATTGTAGAAAACCAATGTAATATAGCAATGTCTTAGAAGTTACTCAGTGACTTCAGCAAGAGCCTCCTTAGCAGTGGAAAGTGTATGGCCCACATAGGAATTACACTGAGTTCTGCAGAGACAGACAGGCTTGGTTTTCCCTATGAGTTTTTTCCCTACTAGTTTTATTCTGGCATTATATTTTGACCAGAGCACACACGCTTTGAATAAAAATATGTGCTAAACTCTAGAAATGTCACAATTGCTTAATTTGACCTCTGATTCCCATTAATTCCCAATCCAAACGCATTGATTTTTACTAGTTTAAATGTTTAATCCTAATAGCTATTAATAACAAGTTATTTTTAAATTTAACTTTTAACTCTCCCAGTGAAGATAGAAACTTGCCTTCAGAAAACTTTAGAATAACACACCCCTGACATAATAATGTTTTGGCCCCATGTACACAATCACAACAGGGAACATCACAAGCCATTTCTTGCACCCACAGTCAAATTCTAAATTATGTTTATTGTCCATGCCCATATTGTTCTGATTTTCCCTAGTCAGGCATTACAGCTATTTTCTTAGACAGAATCCTCCCACCGTCGTGATTTTATGCTGAACCAGGTTTTCAGATTAAACAGCATAAAGCCATACAGCTCAGTCAATTTAAAAAGTGTATTTCTTGATAGCATTCTTTTAAATACTATTTGCTTGCTACACTTACTTCAAAAGAATTGATTATTGAATATTTGGCTTACCTCCCTCCAGCTTGTACAGAAATCATAATACTTGAGAATATATACAATAGCTGTTTTATATTGTGCAATATTATTCAGCCAATGCAAAATTATGAAAGAGGTGAATCATCACTCTAGGAGCTGTTGATTAAAGCAGAAACTGTCACTGAAGTGATGCTGCTGAAATTACCTGTCATTCTTCAAAAGAAAGTCTGAGAAAGATAGTATACAAGTTACTGTTTGATGACAGAAATGGCAATACTTTGACCAGGAGAAATTCATTGTTCACGGAGCTGTTGAAAAGAAGAGGCAAGAGGAAAATACTAATGACATTATGCAGCCATCATTCCTGTTTCAGGTCAGGCAGGGGAATATCCTAAGCTGTCTTTTTCAAGGTGCTCATAGAGAGCACAGGGAAAAAGTGGGAAGAAAAATTTTACAAATCCTGTAAAAAAGAGGAATGTGTCCTGTTTTAAAAATCCCACATTCAACTGCAATAAAACGCGTTCAATTCTGAAAAATGCATCTCCTGCCTCAGTAGAAGGCACATTCCACAACTGACACTGCACACCACACTTAGGAAAGATGTTGCCTGTGCAAAGAAACCAAATTTAAAGTAAGACAAAGAGAATATACCATCAATAGAGTTTTGTGGTTTGGTTTTTGGGGTTTTTCTCGATTTTAGCTGTAATTACAGTATAACTAATGCCATTTTAACACTCACAAACATGGAAGGAACTCTTTTGAAGTTGCTACATATCATCTCAGGTAGTTAAAATTCAATATATTGCCATCCATTTGCCCATTTATGCATATATTTGCCACATTTAGGCCCACATGCCATGTTTCTGACCCAGCTCTAGCTCACAATACCTCTCCTTGCAAGAAAGAATAGAAGATGGGAGAACATGGAAATATATTACAACTTCTTACAATGTAGGTTGTAAGTTTCCACTCCTTTACAACTAAATGTTCCTTACTTCAGTGGGTGAAAACTATAGAGAATAAATAGAATAGTTCATTTGGAAGGGATCTACAAGATTGTATTTTTCCATAATCTTAAACAAACCCTGTGGCTAGCACAGGTCTTTCTCATGAGAACATTTTTGCTACGTTTCATAAACAAAGATAAAGTTTGGATGTTTTGCAAACAGCGTCTCGAGATTAGGGCAGTTCAGACCTGGCCAACTGGGCCTAGGGGGAGGTTTCTGGCTGACCAATCTGGGTGACCTCTGAAAACTCTATATATATGGAAATCAAAATAATAAATGCACTTTTCTCTTTTCTTGCCTGAGAACCTGGGTTTTCCTCTCAGCTAGCGGCTCAACAGCGACAAAACCCCAAACCTGGATTACACAATTCAGGGAGGGCTGAACACTAATATTCCAGGCATTTGAAATTCCTTACACATAGTGGAAACTGTTGCAAAGGATTCCACGTTGTTAATCAACTCTAGGTTTGAAAAGCACTTAAAATTTATTTTTGAAAACTTATTTCAAATATATCGCAGGCTAATAATAGAAATGAGGTGGTATAAAGCATATATGCTGTATTTGTTTTGGGACAAATACTCTGGCTCTTCTAGACTTACCTGAAAACAAAGACAGCACATAAATTCTTCTAAAACCTACTGATGTGCCAAGAAAGTTTTAAAGTTCCTTATACAGGAAAAAAGACTCTTGTATATAGAAGAACTTCAGAATATGTTGTCATATCTTTTAAGACAAGCATTTTAGCTACTGGATTTTTATGACATCAAACCAAAACTGACCATATTAGCGAACACATATAACATATATAACCCTCACCTCAGGTAATCTCAAAAATTGTCTTCCTTGGAAATTAATCCTCAGATCCTGTGCTATTAGTTGGCACACAAATAAGTGGAAGAAATAGTCTTCGTCAGAAGCAAGGTGGCTACTAGGCAAAGAAGCAGGTAAAATAGCAGGGGGATTTCAGAAAAGAGGGAGTAGAGAAGTGAAATTCCCCATATATAACCTGAACATACATATAATCCCTGCTTTATTGAATTCCAGTGTTTTATAATTTAATGGATTTTCTTTCTTTCTTTTTGTAAATCATAACCTGTAACTATGAAAAAGCAATACAACTGCAGCAACAATGAATGTACTTTGCAGATGCATTGATTCAAACATGCTAATAAACAAAGGTTACCTTTACAATTTGATTTTGTGAAGCACTAGTCTCACAGTTATCGTACCCTGTAGAGTTCTTAAGCACTAAAATCCTAACAGAGGTGTTCTCAGTAATTTTCTACATGCAGGTGACAATGACAGGTTTGATTTTTCTTTTGCTTCACACCACTATGAAGAAGCAGGCCACTCACTGTCCGAGATACTTTCTTCATCAATGGCAGATGGTCTGAAAGGAAAAAGAAAAAATAACTAAAGTCAATATTTGGCTTCAAAATTGGAAACAGTCACATCATGCTCCCCTTTCTCTACTCCCTTAAAAACACACACTGGCCTGTCTCCACTTAGATGCTGGTATTTTCTGAAATACTACCACCAGCTTCCTACTAACCGTAACATAAGCTGTAGCAAGCTGTCTGCAGTGATAGCCTGCATAAATCATCGTTTCTGAAGGGAACAGATGTTCAGGGTATGAAAGAGTAATACCACAATTTAGTCATAATTAAAATTCACCTTAGCATGCCTCTATCAGTGAGCAGAGAGGAACATTTCACTTCTCACCTACAAAAATGAAATGCCTCTCATTTCTTCTGCTTCAGAAAAATTAAGTCTGAACCTTTTGTATATTGTTTGAGTTCCACATCTGACACCGCATCATATAAATGACATTTTTATTTCACTTCAACTGTTAGTTTTCTTCTTTATCCAAACACTAGAAAATGACCTCCAAATGGTGTACTGCCTCTGCACAAAATGCACTTGCAATTAAACCTTCAAAGGTTTATTGCATGCAGAAATATGATCAGTATCTAGCTACAGATCAAAACTCTGCCAATGAACACAATCACTGGATTGATAACAATTCAGTCTGAGCTGGGTATATTTAAAAACTTAGAGGGCTGAAGGCCTTTAAAAATTGTTCAGTAGTCTAAGATCACGAAAATCAGTGGGAGTTAGAGGATTAACTCTGGAAAAATTTGATCCTTAGCCTTGTAACTGCAGTTAATATTACTGGAATGTGTCTATTCACATAATTTTGAAAATGTAAGCCGCATACTACTATTATTACAGTTGGATTATGTTAGATGCATAACAGTTCTTTCGAAAAATTTGTTTCAATTCACCGGTTATATCATGAGGCTACACTATTATAAAACATAAAGGATGTGTTGATTATGTTAACAAATGTCTCTAAATCCACTAAAGTAAAAATGTCTGAGCCTTTCATAGCACTTCAAAATTCTAAGGCAAAAAAAAAAATTAATCTTCTAATCAGCATTGATATTGGCAATCAGTTTGAAAAAAAAATCCCTGTCCTTAAACCATGGTTTAGTTTCCCAACTAAATATCTTTAGTGACTGTCCATGGATAGATCCTCATTGAATATAAATTAGATAACTCTTGAATTTAGTACAGCTACAGTAATTTACCAGGACTGAGAATGTGAATTGATAAATTATTAATCCAGTGAGGGCAACCAAATTTGCTTCTCAACAGGTAAGGGAATTTCAAATTTGCACTTGAAAAATTGTGGTTTGCTTTCTTCCATGGGGATGTATCTATAGTAGTTCAAGCAAAGACTGCAACTTTTAAGTGAGGAACCCAACGTTTCCATTTAATCTACTCTGATTCACATCACAGAGCAGTTTCAAAGAATGCAAACTGATAACATTTGCAGGAGACTAAGCTAATGGATGTGCCCCAGAGATGTACCTAAAGCCTTTCCATAAGTCCACAGTACAGACTAGAGATAGCCCAGACTAGTGCCTTTTAAAATGTGTACAGTGTGAACATTAGGTTCCTCTGTCCTAACAACTGTTTCCTTCCACACCTCTGTTCCTCTGGCACTGGACAGCTTGGTAACACAAATGTAGTTCCATTTTTCAGCTCTCTTCTCCACAGCCCTTCCTGTTCCTCATAGAATTTATCAATTTTGCCTTATCTCCGCTTTAGAAACATCACAAATGTGCACTTGCAGTTGTCAGAAAGTTATTCTATGTTTGCTGCGAAAACCATTTGGTACAGACTCATTAAAATCTTCTGCTAAAAATCTAAACACTCCTACTGCCACTGATCCAATTCCAGCAACAAATCACTTTGCTGGCATCAGTTATACTGAGTAGTCTCAGGCTCAGAACAGCACGTGTAAAATCGGAATGCCAGGTAGGATACAGATGGGTGAGGAGCCTTAGTCCTTACCTACCACAGCTAAATGGAACAATGCTAGGTCAGGAAATGCACGAAGTGGCATTAACAATTCTGTGTGTTTCACAGTCATTATTATTAAACAATTGTGAAAAATTTGTTATTATGGATTTATTACTCATTTAGAAAGTGTGAAAGTTTTAGTAAACCCATTTTAGAAGTGGGACTCCTGAAAAATTGTACAGCATCTCATCAAAGAGCCTGAAATAATCTTGTCTCTACAAGGACATGGTCATATAATAACCACTTACTCATACAGAAAAGTTCCTTTTCACTTCACAATCAACAGTTTTTGAAAACATTTTTAATGGACATTAATTTTTATATTAATAACTCCCATTTGTGTGAAAATATCAACTCGATTAACTGCATAAGACACCCTGTCCACTCAGCATGCAGGATGGCTTGACTGTCTCTTGGTCCTGCCATCAACACAGGTTTCAAGTCTCATGAGACTGCAGTAATGAGGATGATGTATTTCAGAATTCACATGAACCCCACATCTTGAATCACAGCTTCATGTGACCTATCCATGAATTCCTCTTCTGACAATAAGAAAATAGTGATCTTGTAATAAAGAGATGGTTGCAAGACCAGTTTAATTAATGGTTGAAAAACTTCTCTACTAACATTGGAAAATAGATCTCAAAATCCCGACCAAACAACACCAGTGAGTAAAAAAACAGGCTGACTGTCTTTTTTTTGTAAGTTTTTGAAATCACATGTTTTCAGAGAAATTGCAAAAGTAGCTGAGAGAAGGGACTCTAACTTGCATTGCAAATCTAGTCTAAGTCTGTACCAGGATCTCGTTTGGTAGGGTATCCGTTTATACAGTTATTGGATATATATGAAGTTTTATTTCCCACATAAGCAAGTATTACAAGTTGTCTGTCATACAACAGCAAAAGGATGCTCTCAGTTTAGGTATGCCCCACCAAGTAAGTGAGGTTTTGTTTCCTCCTAAGCAGTGTGGTACTTGGAAAAGAAGTTGCAGCTGATTTAGAACATAATGAAAGATGACATAAGGTGAAACTAAGAGATCATTTGGCATTGAATGATAAGAGCCAGTAGATGCCTAAAGGCAAATCTAGGGAGATTACAGCTGCCTAAGCCAAAGAATGTGATACAGAAAAATGTTGTCCATCCTTTAAGGTTATGCTCAGAGTACTCCTTAAGGCTGGCTGGAGAACTGTTCTGAAGGTCAGGCTTGTCTGTATTCTATAGTATAAGCCCGCAAGCAAGCATTAAGCACAATAGGAATAAGCCCTCCAGGAAACTGCATGGCCAAAAATGTGAAGTCTGATTTTTTGTTCCCTGCCTTGAATGAACAAAATGTCAATGAGGTTGATATGTGCATGGAAGGCAGGTGTTACAGGGTAATGAATAAACTTTTGCCGCTTCAGAGTGGCACAGACATGAAACTGGGTAATTGAGTGTCCTTGTCTTCCCTTATTTTCAAAAATAAATTACTCTTGCTACCTGAAATTCTCTGTACATTGACATTTCTGTGCATCCTTACCATGATCCTATCTGATTTGATTATTGAGCATCTGCCAGTCTTTTGGGGCTCACAAACCAGGAACCTCCAAAAGAAAATTTCCTCATTGAGGATATACTGAATGCAGATATACTGAATGCAGAGACAAACATCAGTAGCCCTGATTTCATGACAAAATAAAACAGACATCAGCATTGAAATTAAAAAAAGACCTGAAGAATCATGGTAAAATCTCATTTATAGAGGGGCCAAGTGTCTGTTTCATGGGTAGAGGGAGGTCAGATTCCATAACTTCATTCTGACAGTTCTATATCTCACAATTCCCAGGACAGTGTTCACAGTCTCCAGTTTGCACTGATATCTCTTTGCTGTTGCTATTGCCCTGTACAACAATGAGAAATTACCAGGAAGCAAGAAAGAAGAGCCACGGGAATGTGACTTTACCTACCACTGACAATAAAGAACTTATTTGGAGCTAGGGAAAGTATTTTGTAATGCCAGTCTTACACAATGTCCAAATGAGGTGTTTTAAGCAGAGGCATCAGATGAGATATGATGTCTTTTCGTGACTAGGATAACAGAAATAAAGTAAATATGGAAAATGAAAAATAGAAGATGGCCAAGGTTTGAAGGGAGAGAGAATAGCCTCTAACAACTACAAAAAAAGAAACAAAGAAGCTGTTTGACATGTAAATCCTTCTTGCATTGGTTACTTAGATAATCTACAAGGACCTACCACCATTATTTCAACACAAGTACATCTGATTCATTTTCAGAGGTGGAAATGAAATGCAGTATATTGTGTAAAAGGAGAGTTAAGGGATCCTGAAGAGAAGGCAGCTGAGAGCACAGTCTTCAACTACCTAAAGAGCATCTAATGAAAAGACAGGCAAAAAGGTTTCTAAAAGTAGCGCAGTAAAAGGACATAAAGGAGAAGTCATGGCTCTGCTATGGGAAAACAACTAAACGTAAGGAAAAAAATTGACAAAAATTAGGAATCACTGGCATGACTTGCCCAGAGAGGCTGGGGAATATCCATCCTTATAAATTTTTAAAACTGGACAGGGTAACACCCCAAGCAAACTGTCCTGCCCTTGAAGTTATCCCTGTCTGAGGAGGTTTGATGAGGTGACCTGCAGAGGTCCTTCCCAAGGCAAATCATTCTGTGATTCTCAGTAATCTGTCACTGTGTAGCAGACAGCTGTACAAGCTACTACCAACTTTAATGTACCTTAATTTGATAACCACTGTGTTAACACTGAGTGCCTGGTACTGCAAATTTAGAAATCTTAACATGATTTTTATACGCATACTTTTTGTCATTTTTTATACTAGAATTTACCACAATTCAAAAAAATTAAATTATATGCTTGGCATTATATTTAATGTTAGATGTTGAAATTATTCAAACAAGATCAGCAGCACTAGTCAATAATTTGGTACAGAAAGTGAGGATTAACTCAGCAAACTGACATTACACTGAGAAGTGTGGATAAACAGAATATATTAGCTAAATGGAAGCAATCCCTACCCAACAATACAGTACAGTAACACTCTTTCTGCTGGTTAAAGCAGCTGTAAAACTCTAATCAGCTCATGATAGCAGAATTACAGTACAAATTCACATGCCAAGAAACACCTTTCTCCAGCAAAAGGGTTCTTAATGATAGAATGACTTAGACATTCACTGTTAGGAATGAAGAATGGCACTTGAAGAATAACAATATAAACTCACATTACACTAAAATCCTCATTTGACATTCCCTAAGTCCTTATTTGAGGACTACACTGTTCATGATCTGAGCCCAGGTTTGCATTTCTTGGTACACTGAACTGATTTCAAAATTTGGTTTTCTTGTTCTCCCAACACCTCTATACCTTTCATTCACAATTCCTTTATGCTGTCACTGCTTAAACAAAATTTACAGAGTTGTAAGAAACTTCCTTCAAAAATAAAAAGGAACAAGCTAATAGGTTTAAAGGGACTAGCATATGGTATTACAAATACTTTGATATTGTATATTATATATTTCATTATGCCTATGCACTCAGACACATCTTGCTTTAACTTCTTTTTCTTTCCTCACCTTCACAGAAATAAATAGCAAGCAGTGCCATGAACAAGCTTCAAAACTTCATGAATCCAAAACTTACTGTCTGTGAAAATGTATTTTCGTATATTAACAACAGGACATGATTTTCTCAGTTCCCAGCTTTTAGGATTTAAAAAAACTGAATGATATATTTTAAAGGGTACAGAACAATAACAGAGACATGAATCTGAAATACATCTTATGTTGCAATAAAAGTAAATGTTATTATAATAAATATGAAACTCCCTGATAGATATTTATGAAATAGGAAGAAAGGCCCAAGTTTCCTAAAATTTAAACTCTAGTAGTAAGAGCACATAATGTTCCTCCAATTATGTTCTCTGTTCAAATTCCAGATGCCTCTCTATTTGGGAAACATTTTATGCCCAGGTCACATTCCTGTGTTTAACTAAGTTTACAGTCACTCCCTTTTCTTTAAATACTTGAGAGCTTTTTGTTTCTGCATGTTCTGAAGTGTCATCATTTATTGCCACAGGCACAATGGCTATATTTAACTAATAATGACAGCAGTTGTCATTAGATTTTAAACTCACTAACACTAGGCTGACATATTATTTGAAGTATGTCTTAATACTAAATTTGATTAAAATTACAAACATCCCATCATCTCTGCCAATCAACATACTTCATCCCCTTGCCCTGACCTTTTCTATGAACTCTTAGGGAAAATAAGTCATGGCATTAGAGTCCATTTAAACTAAAAAAGGCCCCCAGATTGTGAAAGGACTTCTATATTCCTTTCACAAAACACAAATAAAAGTTTAGGTTCATCAAAGAATGCTCAATGATTTTCATTATTTTTTACGTGACAGTAATGTGAAACGTAGAATTTATTTTACAAAAATCATGTTGTAATTCCTTTCAAAAAATGAAGTTACTTTGGGAAATAATTGAAAATATGCAAATGACTAACAATTAAAACTGCTAATATGTGTAACTGAACCAGGAATCAATACTAAAAACTGTGCAAAAATTCCTATAATTATACTTGAGCACCCCAGAAGCAAAGAAAATTGTTTGAAGAAATAAAAAACTTGGTGTTGGAAGAGTTGAAAAGAAGTAATTAACATTTGTTCATGCAATTTCATATCAATCCTTACCTTATTTACACTCAAATAAACATAAAATTATTTGGGGATTAAATAGGTGTAAATGCCAAACAGAATAAACAAGACAAGCCCTGAAGAGAGTGCAGCAAAAATGCAGAAGGATAGACATTTACAGGGACTGGGTGAAATGTTAAAGGTCTCTGGCTTTTTGGCTGCCAACCCCACGTTCAATTGATGTGTTGATTGTTCACAATGCAAACTATTTTCTTCCATTTGGCAGAGAGAAGAGGGAGAATGCCTCTTAGCCACCAGTGGTCCATATTTATCTTATTGTTTTTATCTTATCCATATTCCTCTCCATTTTTCCCTTGAACTTATGTCCACTGGATCTAGAAAGATAATGGTTGAAAGACTCTCTGTCTTGTCCAGGATTTGAATTATTTTCTCCATTTGGCATGGCTGCTGAGCATTTTTGGTTTAGGGTGGTTTTATATCAGGCATCAGAGATGTAATCATAAATTATTTTAAACAGACTCATACTGCAATCTGCAGATGAATAGGGATGCAGGTCTCAGTGTTTTGCATTTCTTGAAGAAAGTTTCATTTAAACACTCTGGCTGAGTGCAAACAAAGGGAGCAGAGAAAGGCTCTACAGGCCAAGATCGTCATCTGTTGCCATGTGAAATGTAGGGAAAAACATTCCTACAACTACTGGCCCTTTGTACTCATAAGGTTGTATGTGAATTTACCCTGGATTTGTCTTCAGGGAAGCTGCTGGGGAGGTGTTAGCACAAGTGCAAGTCCCAGCCAAGTAAGCTGTACTTCTAACATTGAATTTACACTGGTTTGGCTGTACCTTATTGTTTCCATGTTCTTTTATTCCAAGTAAAATTTTAAGTCATATTTGGAATGTATATTTCCAGTCTAGAAAACAGCATTATTTATTATTATTGTTATTATTATTATTATTATGACAAAAATTTATTGCAGACTTCTTTATCAAGATTATATTCCTACAGATGTAGATACCATGAAAATGTACAGAAAGACACCCTGTCAAATCCAGAAATCTTACAGCCTGAGCCTGAGGCAGAAGTTTGTGAAGGAAGTCATGTTCTGTGCATTTAAATTCAGGTGGATTCTGGGAAAGGCATCAGAGTCTGCATTCCCTCAAAACAAAGTACTGACACCTAACTAATTAATATATATCCTACTCTTTGGTGCCCTAAACCAACGTAGAATATGAAGCAGAGCTTTTCAAGAGAGCAAAAGGGTAAGAAATAGGGCATTTTGTTTATATATATATATACATATATGGAATGTAGTAGATACTATCATTTTATACAATCAGTTGAAAACGTGGAAGCTACATGTAAAGGGTTTAGTCATTTCTGTTTAGCAGCACATCATAATGGGTGTTTGCTGGTTATCTAAATAATTCTTTTTCTATACTTAATCTTATGCTTATGTAATTTTTGAATTATAGCTTTTTAATTGTAAAGAAGTTCCCAAGGTATTGTTTAAAAAATATCCCTTCTGGTGATGTTTTTTACCCTGACCAACTTGCCTTATGTGCTTGTGGGTGTGCAAATGCATTATCACATTTGACTGTCAGTTTATACACATTAAAGTTTTAATGTTTACTCCTTAAAGCCTATTGCCTGCTCCCAGAAATCAAATCATCATGGTGGAAAATGTCTTTGCAAACCAGAAACATCACTGAGCTAAAGTGCATCATACCTTGTATTTCTTTGACAAACTTGAAAAATTAATGGCCAGGAGAGTGAAGCCAAAGATGAGGAAAGAAAGTTAAATAATCAATTCTGTTTTGATATATGATCATTCATGGGAAAACTTCTATAGCTTACAACACATTTCTGTTGTAGATATCAAGATCTTCAACCTATAAGAAGGGTAATCTCATAATATATGATGATCTACATATTGCTGCATATTTTATGAATATTTGTCATGCATATTACTTTTTCAGATCAAAATCCCAGTATAAATTCACTGAAATAATAACATATAAAACAGTCATTATGGAAAAATTTGTACTAAAATATATTAATATTTCATATCAAGTTCAAAGAGAAGATTCATTTTTTTCTGAAAAATAAAATGTGACAACTTTAATTTGTATTTGCTGGCGAGAAAAAGTTCTATAGTACTTAGAGTGCTGCTTGGAATTTAAACATTTCCAAACTCATCCATGGTTAAAATCCATCATTTCACTAACACTTACTCCTTGCAGAAATGATGTCCCATTTTAAATGTAGTCACACTCTCAAGCAAGATCAAGGTAAATGGCAAACACAAAAACTGAAAAATTACTGAATGGAACATGAAGAGCACAAGAAGCTGGTTTTTTCCACAATAGCATGACTGATATGCACAATTTTTTTATGAAGGAGTGACAGCCAATTGATTATTTTACTCAGCAAGTTTTCTAAAGTCACTGCAATTAAATTCAATAGAAATAAATTAGTATTAGTTGGAAAAAATGGTAATTAATGAAAGAAGTATGAAGGGGACACCTGAAATTCAATTGTAAAGAAGTGTGGAGGCACAATTTAAGCTGGCAGGAGAAACACAAGGTATTAAAAGAATAAAGAAGAATACCCACTGTATTTTGAAATTCAGTAACTGCTAAATATATATGTCTGCAAACAAACATTGAAGTGTGTGTTCTCCCATAAATTTCCTAGGGATAATTAATTAATTACAACCATTGACCATCACCAAATGACACTCAGGAAATACACCCTATAGAGAATCAGCTCTTTGGCACAGTTCTGTACCACACTAGTTCCACAATTGTCCCCCCAAAAATAGGTTTCAAATGGTTGAAAGCTGATACATTTTTGTTTGCTAAACTCTTGCTGGGATGGTATCCTGTAACTGATATGTCACATGTGTTTATTATAAATATTATAAATATTAAATTATATTAGAAGAAACAAAGACTTTCCATTTTTATCCCAGATCATGCAATTTTTCGCTGTATGTTTGAACACTTATTCACTTAATAAAAACCTCAAGTTAAATTTTAGTGTGTCAGAAAGATGAGAAGATTAATAAATCCCAATAAACCAAAACATCAACATCACTGGGAATTATACTTCATCCAGGTATTGATGCCACTTGAAGCCATGAAAGTATATTCAAGATGATACTGTTCTGACAAACTTTGGGATTTATACAGTATTTGAAATACAACTCTCTACAAAGGTGTTGGCCTTGCAAATATTTACGTTTAACTACACATGTAAAAAGTCTGTCTGATTTCCACGGCATCTCTTGCACATATTTGTAGGGCTTTACACTTTATCATTGATCTTCCATCCCCATGTGAAAAAAAAAGATTTGCTGCTGACATTTGACATTGTTATCTGTGTGTTAAGGACTCAAATGCAGCCATCAGTGTGTTTATACTGGCCAGTCACACTGCCCTAGCTCTCCGCCCAGGCTTGGGCTACAGAAAGAAAATATAAAATAGGTACTGTCTGTCTCTCTACATCTCAGAAACCTTTATTTCATATAGTGTAGCTTTTTTTATATCTGTACATTCATTATATGTATAAATAATTTTTTATAAGCAAAAAAATACTATGGAATGTTTTACAGAAAATTTATAAATGTTTTTAACATCAGTTATGATTTTTGAGCATACAGAATTCTAAGCCATGAACTGTCATTTTCAGTTCTATTAAACTTGTAAACAGGGGTGTTAAAAGGCCTATTTTCTGGTGTTGGTGGCTTTTCTACTTATAGCAGTGACTTTTTGTTGTTATACTTACCCTTTTAATGGACACACAATATGTTACTCTGTGCCCAAGCTCACCTACTCTTTCTTTTCTCAAAAGACAAGGCACATCTGCCACCTGCTCTAGTCTGTGTCCCAGCAACAACTGTCGAGCAGCAAAAAGATTGATTATCAGTCAGAAACCATTCAACAACACCAGATTTTGGTAGGTTAAGCTTGCTGATCCAGCAAGAGATGGTGTGAAATTTTCGGTAATGTGTGCCAACATTTTGGTGCTAAAAGAACAGCAGTGCATGTCACAATGAAACACAGCCAAAGATATGCAGACAAAGCACAGAAGTTTTTGTTTTGAACTTGGCTTGCAAGAGGAAAATGAGAGAAAGAAAAAAAGGCTCACTTAATGACTTTGAAAATCTATCAAAAAACTCAAGTCATATGCATGGAGAAACTAGAACACATGTTCCAATGAAGACTTTGTGACAAACAGCAGCACTCCTGTAAAAATCCTGCAATGATAGGATTGTGTAAATAATTCATACAGCACAAATAGCAGATTTATCACACACTTGTGCAAGAATAAAAACAGTGATCTGTGCCTTTCTCTGAATATACAGACCATTAATTACAGTCATTCTAGTGATTGCATCACCTGAATCAGACTCAGAATAATTTTTTTTTCCTAAAGAGTAGATTATAATATATTAAATTGATTATGTAAGACACAGGCTTACTAACCTAAGTTTCCTTCATAAACACCTCCATTAATATGTAAACAAGCCTTTAATTACTGGACTCACACCATAAAGGCTCTATTAATTAATATTAGATGTTTCTGTTTAGAGAGAGAGAGCTATATAATAGTGATTTTCTGAGTCAGCCAGTGATGAGTACAATATAGGCATTGTCTTGAAATGCATTTGTAGCAATAACAATCTGTAAACGAATTAGTGAGAAATCATTTGAATATTTTGAAATTTGGAATTAATGATTTAACCCTAAAATAGGTCCCCTAATAGTTTGCAAGATAAGAAATGCTATTTAAAAGCTATGCAGAAAAATAAAACCAAAGACTTGTTTCAAAAGACTGTACATAAGAAAAAAAAACTGCCCCAAAGTGCAAAGAAATCTATATATAACATACATACAGTATACATACAAAATATCCAAACTATGTGAATTATTATCTTTTGTTTTTCTTTGCAAGCCCTAACTTTCTAAAAAACCTATCACAGAATTTGCTACTGCAAAATTATAAAAAATTTAATGTTTCATGTTATGTTAAACAATTGACCTTATTTACACTTCTCATTTGAATTGTACACTGGAACTGTAGATTCTTACCTACGTATACATGATCTTAATAATAATTTTACATTTTAGAATATATAGGATTATTTTAATCAAAAGTTCTTTATCACAAATTTTGGTTGAACTAATAGTTTGATAAAATTCACAAGTGGTGTCTTCAAGTTGATACTGAACCCAACTTAAGCTACAGCTATAAAATGCCAAATATTTGCAGCAGCAATCTCACAAGATACTTCGTGATCTGAAAATGAAAGTGCAAGCATTTACAGTAATATGTAAACTGCAGAGGATTTAGGAATATTTTTTACCACTCTTAAAAACTAAAATATAATTACCATTTTGGTAAAGAATGAGAAGGAGCAAGGAAAGATTTTGGTAATGGTCTCACCAAACAATCTAAAATTTAGAAAGCGTAAGAAAATAGATATTCCATATTGCCATATTAAACTTTAAAAAAATTTAAACTATAATATTAATTAATCCAATCTTACATTCTGGATTATTTTTGCTAGTGGAATGAACCTAATTAATTATGTCTGTTTGATGTCACTGAAACTAAACAGTAAATTCAATAATCTCTTTACATTTTCACCATTTAACCTCCTGCAGACTCCCTAATGTCTATTCAGATGTATATTAAATTAAGTACCAATGCTAATGAAGGGCAATAAATGTGGCTGTCAGTAGATTTTTCTTTCATTAAGCACATTATCCTCTTACTGAGCTGTAAATGAGTAAACATTAGTTTTGTTAAACCATGCAAAAAGGCAGGACGAAAATAATTTTTAATCGCACCCCTTAAGCCATTTGCTAGGGGTTCTTAGCTCTGGTTTTGGGTTTTTACCTTCTGTTTTTTTGAATGGACACAGAAAGGTTTCTCATCATCATGGGGTCTGTCCTTGGTTCTGGTGCCTCGGCGCAGCCTGCCAAGAGCTCGCGTTGTGCAGCCATGTTCAGAGGCAGCTTCTCAGAGCATCCTCCAGCAGCCAAATCAGGGCAAGGGGAAGGAATACTGATTGAAAACACGGTTGTCTCATCAGCAATAATGAGTCAGAGCAAATAAAACTGGAAATAAAACAATCCGCTCTCATTTAATTTACCAATCGTATCAACCGCACTAAGTAATTTAATATTTTATTCCTTATTGCTAGAAATCATAGGATGAGAAAAACACAGGACCTTAAAAAGCTTGGTGTAAAAGTATTGTGCTCATGCCTTTTAGTGTCAAATAATATTATACTTTATTCTGTAACTTATTTTGCATATCATTCACAAGTATTTTTAACAAGTTGCACATTTTAGAAATGCTGTACAAAGGATGAAAAGTTTCATATGCACTTAATTTAAAGTAAAAAAGGATTTACATTAGATTTTGAAGGAAAAGCTACAGAGAAACTTTATGCCTGAAAAATTTATATTAGAGGTTATTGGCTTAAATAAGGACACAGAAATTTTAGAAAAAAAACTTATGCCACATTTGTAAGCTCTGACTTTGACTTCATTTGGCTGCTGTTTAATAACTGGATATTTCAAATGCCCTGTGGATATGCCAGAGTTTTTAAAGAGAGAGCACAGTTAATTCTGCTGAAAAAAAGTGTCCAGTTAAGGGCATTATAGAAACAATCCAATCTTTTTAACTTTTTTTTTTTTTAACTTTTATAATAATCGTGTGAAAAGACAATCTGAACGTATGGTTATAACAATTCTCCATAGCATAAGAATTATTTCACAGCACCTAAAATGTAAATATAGAAAACAGAGAGAAATGGAACTCTTCTAAACAAAATACACTTAACCTGTCCCCAACTAAGTTTATTCAGAACTTCTAAAATACTGGAAAGTAGTTGCTATGAATTCTTTTTATGAAATGTCTTAAGAACATCACAAGAAAATAAATCACCTAATTTATTTTGCAAAACTTACTAGCTCAAATAAATATAGTGAAAAAAATTAGATTCTGAGGAAACTTGTAATTAAAGAGTGCTTACAGTGCAAAATATGTAGGTTATTGCTTCTAGTTTAAAAAGTAAGAACTGGTGACAGTCTTTTCTCAGGCAAAATTTCAATCAAATTGACAGCAATTATGCCTGTACAGTGACTGCAGAGTGGGGCTTATTGTTAATTGTTTCTATTTCCCAGACAGTAAAACATATTTAATACAGCCGCCAGAAGAAAATTAAATAAACTAATAATCAATTTTAAAACATCACAATACTATTTTAAAATACTTCTATAACGCCCTCTGCATAATAACACAGTAAGACTATTTTTAAAAAGAAAAAAAAAGGAGGATAGCAGATTTATAACAAAATGTCATACTTCAGGGAGAACATTTGTCACACATAGTCTCTCTCCCTATCTTCAACAAGAGGTTCCCATGCACAGCTCAAAACTGTTTTGAGGCCAAAGATGTGAATTCCTCTCCTTTAAAAAACTTTGGAAATTTTCCCATTCATTTAAATTAGCACTACACTGCTAACGTCACTTAAACCATAATAACATGTAGGTAATCTCACATATTTTCAAGATTCCACATTTCTTGAATGGCAAAATGAACACATAAAAATCCCAGGTCTTTTTGTCCTCTTTTTAGAATTTCCAAAGCAAGTCATGCTATTAAATCAGCATAGCTAATTCAGTGCTGAGTACTAAACCATATAAGAAAGTCAGAATGTGGCCCCTTCAAAAGTAACCATATATGCCCTTCCTACACAACTATATTAATATACATGGCTTATTATACAAAATCAGCAATTACACAAACTTTAAGGTTTTGGGAAAAGCACTTTCAGAAAATAGTTACAAAATAGAAAATTAGAGCCATTTAGTTTCTAATAGAGGTCCCAAATCGAGGGACATCATGATAACTGTAATTATCAAGCTTTAACTCAGTTTACAACTATTTCCTCCCTCAAAACAGAAGACACTAACAACATAAACTTTTTGATGAGCACATCTAAGTTAAACATATGATAGTACACTTTTGTTCACCAAGTCTTCTCCTTAATCACCTTTATGGTACATTGCAAAATCCAATTGCTCTTTTGGATTTTACAGACGGACAGACAGAATCAATTAATTTTAGATTCATTATGGAGAATCACATTCTTCTTTACAGAGGGGTGAACTTGTTGGATACTACCTATCTTTTGTTAAGTCTTAAAAATTTGTAAAGCAAACTGGGATGCCTGATTCATTGTAATTTTGTCTTCCAGAAATGTTTGATTGGAATCAATAAGGTTTTTGAAAGCTATGTACTCTGATACATTTCTAGGTCAAGAAATCTTAATAAAAATTAACGAGGTCTGTTTTGGAACATCAACTGAATCATCACTGCAAGGTGACTGAACTGCAGCACCCTTGATTAAAAGCAGCAGAGAAGAGCTTTGATTACCTTAGTTGACCTGTGGGAACACTTTCAGCTCTGTTTCTCTTGGATGCTGATATAAGACAGAAATTGTCTGTGCTGCTTGATTTGTAGCTGTCTATACATCTGATGCTCCATCACAGCTCTGAACTGATTTTGTTTGATGTGTAGAACAATGTTGAAGTATTGACCTTCTTGATAGCACTGCTGATTGCAGGCCAGTGTTGTGGGCAAATAGGAGCTGTTTAGAGCTTTGCCTTTCCTTCAATATTTCCTTCAAAGTTTTTTTCACATAGGGAGGAAAACACTTAATGAAACAAAAATATGGTAAATGTAGTTAAAATTTTATCTTTTTGCTCTGGTCTTCCAGCTACTGTAAATTAGTATTAATTTACAGTACAGGGTTCAGAAAAGCCTGCAACCTCTTAATTGAAGCTGCAAAACATCTTATGAAACTGTGTTAATACTTTCATCCTGATTCTTATTTCTGCAAACATTATTTCAGAATTCAGCTCAATTAATCTTGGCACAAGCTGGGATAAGAAGGGCAATGCACAAAGTGCTGTAGGACAGGATTATGATGAAGTACAGCAGGTATCTCAGCTATGCTATGCTGCACTAGCACATAGCTTGTGCTAGCCTTCCTTGTACTAAATGGATATTGAATTATCTCATAAGCTAGAAAAGAAACAATTTATTTGCATAAAAACATTAAAAATAATGAGAAAAAATCCTCCAACTTTCCATTTGGGGTTACTATTAATGACACAAAATTACTTTATACCATAGGCCAAAAGCTTAGATGTAATACCCACCCATATGAAGATCAAGCAATCCAATTTCATCCAGTCTTTGCAAGATCCAAATCAGCACTAGTGTAACTGTGCCAAGAGCAATATTAAAGACCAAGACAAAGAAAGAAACAAATTGGATGAGATCAAGCCCTCATTGTCCTTTCATTTTCAAGTAACTCTTAAATATCAGAATATTCCCATTATGAATTACAAAAATTATGTCACAGCCAATGGGAACTTCATAATTTGTCCACACAGATTGCAGTATTTCTACCTAGGAAATCCTTAAACTAATATACTTCTCAGGAATATTAAATATTGGTGTTCAACTGAATAAAAATCATTTTAGTATTATGAGATCTGAGCACACTACGCGTGTTTGCATTCTGACTAGGGACAGCAAGAGGACATTATTTCTTGAAAATACTCTTTTCTTTAAAAGATCATTTTGTTACCCACCTCAAAAGCAGAAAATAACTACAAAACCAGAAACAATTTTACTTATACAATAAAAATTGCCATTATTTACTCTGTAGATAACATCCTTCATAGCAGATAAAATCCTTACTTATCACTCAGGAAGGATTTTGATGGAATATTAACAGTACTGTCAGCATTAACTAGCAATTATCTTGCTTATATGGCAATTAAAGCACTATGTAAGAGGTCTGGTGCAGCAAAGGGCTACTAATTCCCAACAATGTATAAGCCTGTGAAACTTCCTGACACTAAATCACACTACACAAGGAAAATTTCTACAGGACTTCGACTTTTACCGTTCCCCAGTCTATGTCCATCTTTTTCTCACAATTCCCCCCATCATAACAACTGTTTATACACACAGGGTATGTAAACCTTAGGGTACTTGTGCACACACTCCAATTCCTTAACCGAGGTGGTTTCAGACAGAAGACTCAAGCATGCAATCACCAAGAGTAATCTCTGCTGTTTCACAGTTTGAGAAAACTCACATTTAGATGTAACTCTGGTGCCTCATCCTTCTAGAGATTAAACACCATGAACTGCATGTCTTAATTCATGGAAACTGCATAAAAGGGTCAATTTGAAATGGCATTCACTGATTCACAGGTCAGGAGAAAGAAGTATGATGCTCCATATTAAAGGGAAATTTTGCTAGCTGCTGACACCAAGATGTTGTGATCTTATTTTTACAGCACAAGTAAAGATATCTGGATAGAGATACAGAGAGAAAAGATTTTGAAACCAGAACTTTACACAGGAAAAGAAATGAAAACAACTAAAAACCAAAAAAGCTCTCACAAAAATTCCCATATAAACACAATTAAACTGCGATTTATTCATGGCCAAAAGACTGAGGTCTTTTTGTACTTATTACAACAGGAATCTTTTCTTTCAGTTAGGTCTACTTGCTGAAATTCAAAATTTCTATTTTTCTGCTCCTGTGCAATTTTCTAATAATTCATTGTCATAAAACTAAAGCATGTCTCCATATTTCTTTTTAAATAGATAGCAACAGTACACTAAAAAGAAAGAAATAAATAGTCCATACAGTTTTCTATTAGCTAATTTTTGGAGGCTAATATTTCTCTTTGCTAAGTTAAAAATACAGTTACTTTAACAGACGGTGGTTCAGTAACAGCAACGCAGGTCAAAGTTATCACACAGTTTGGGATGTGAATTCAACAGCAAGATAATGACAGTTGCCAAGGATTTGTGCTTGCTGTCGCTTATTACCAGTGTTGCCTGTCAAATTGTCTCTTTTTCTCATACAGAAGCCATGGAATTTTTTATGGATAGCAATTACTTACAATATACTATGAAGTACATCAGATGTAACAACCACCCTTTGGCCCTTCATTATTTGGTCGTCTCTTTGTTATTTCTAGTCATCCATTTTCACCTAAATTATTTATTTATACTGCATATTTGACAAGCATGTATTCTTTGCTTTATTTTATTTCAGTAGATGTTCAAAAGATATAGTGATTTATTTCAATGTTCTCCTATTTAAATCTGCCTTATTTTTATTCTTGCAAGCACTGTCTGAACAGCTAAGGCATTTTGTTTATCTATCAAAGGTACTAAAAATTAAAATAATGGCAATATCAGATCTTAACCATGATGGAGGGATTAAGCAAATCTTATATTTATCCATAATTTGTTTGCATTTTTATTTTTCTCCAGCTGTCAAATACGTTTGCATTTACAATATTGTTGCACTATGTGCATGTGTGCTCCAGATAACCCCATTAATATATCTTTATATTGATAGGTGAGCACAAGATGTTTAATTTATTATGGTCCTGAAACATTTTCTGGTACAGGCCTGCATTAACATCATCATCATCATACAAAAATTCTAAATTTCATTTTATTATACAAGAAGCCCACAAAATACATGATTTACATGTTAAAAACTAAAGCCTTATAGTTTATTAAATTTAATGTTTGGGAAACTGCCTTCAAAAAAACTCACCTGATAAAGGACAGCTTTACACACGCAATCTGTATCATTTTGAGAAGTACCTTCTTCAACAAACTAAACTGATCTCACACAGCAGTAGAAAGAAGAGATGATTATTTTTCTTTCATTAAAAAAATTAAAAACCCCACCAGATCTTGTACTTTTCTCCTAATGCTCTTTCCAGTTACAGGCTATCATGAAACTACAATCCATTCTAAATGAGTACATGCTGAGTAATAACCTAATAAGTCTAGGCTGTCTGTGAAACTCATGTCCCACTAAAATTATTGGGAATTTTGCCAAAGGCTTGAATGAAAATTTTCTCCTGCATCTCTGAGTTGATGAATAGAAAGAAACTGTTCCTCCTTTCTCTGTCGCTTCTCTGAAACCCTGGCATCCCACAGATCTCTGACTATGAAAGTTTTTCTCCAGTATGCTTAAGAAAAGAAAAGAAATTCGACTGCTCAGGGAGGCAAGTGGTGTTTAGCACAGAAGAAAATGTTTGAACTGTTCTTGGTTATTGCAGTAATCTGAGATCATTTGCTATCTCTTCTGAATTAACCAAGAAACTACATAGCACCCAATGAATCTCTCCTGTCTCCCACCCGAGCACCAGAGAAATGGATCTTCTTTCAGTGCCTGGAACAGGCAAAAATTACTCTTTACCCAAGGAACGAAGTTGACACACTGTGGAAAAGAGATTTGGGTGAAAAAAAATGGGAACATGCACGGCCTTGACCAAAATAAACGCTCCCAAAAAACCCTGACAATTGTGGTATCTTAGCAGATTTTGCTAGCTGGGTAGGTAAGGAGCTGGAGGGGAAAAAAATATATAAAAGTTTGAAGTGCCACTTATAGTAGCGCAGTTAAAGAGCAAGGCTGCCATCTGCTCCCAGGCTACTCTATGAGGCTGGGAAACAAGAGGAGCAGCCCCTTGGGATGTGGGATGGCTGGAAGGGCCCTGGCTCATCCCGCTGCCGACTTCGGCTGCTGGGCTCCGGGCCAGCTCTGCTTCCCTGCGGAGCCTGCGGGAGCTGCCAGGCAGGGACAGCTCTGGGGGCACCGCGCCGGCCAGACCCTCCTGTGGGAGCTGCCGGGATCCGGGGATCTGCCCTGCCCTGGCACAGCCCCATCCCTGCCCCTGCCCCTGCAGGATCTCCCTACCACAGCCCCATCCCTTCTCCTGCAGGATCTGCCCTGGCACAGCCCCATCCCTGCTCCTGTCCCTGCAGGATCTCCCTGGCACAGCCCCAGCCCCATCCCTGCAGGATCTCCCTGGCACAGCCCTATCCCTGTCCCTACCCCTGCAGGATTTCCCCTGGCAAAGCCCCATCCCTGTGCCTCTCAGGACGCACCGGGATCACTCCCCTTCAACAAGTGCTGTATCTTGTCGTTTCTAATGGGTCATATACTTTCTTTGTTCCAAAAATATCTTCAGCTCTCCTGATTGAAACCAATTATTGACACAACGGCTGGTGCTGTTTGCTGTTTGACCAAAAATTAAGAACTTGTATGCAGAGACAAAGAAACGTGAGAAGACAAAATTGTTTTAGATTCCAAGAACATTAAGACAGCTGCAGATGGATCTGGAATGAAGGATTTACACTGTTCAGAGCTAAAATTTTAAATAAAGGTGGAAGTTGAAAATCAGCATATCAGTAGGGTTTTGAGATATTTTTCCCTTTGATTAAGTGAAACTGAGGGTACATCAAACAGAGAAAGTATAAAATTATATTAAACATTCTACATCTCTTCATCCTTATTCTGAGACTGATGCTAACAAAATATTCACTCAATTGCATTTTTTCAATGTATCACACAGCAGCAAACTAAAGTTCTTTGACAAATTACATGAGTGAAAAGTTGCAATGACTTTACTCATATCTTTTTTTGCTAATGTAGGTTCTGCATCCATGCGGCACAAAGATATTTGTAGATGTTTAGAGCTCATCACTTTTTTGTGATGATGTATATGCCATATGGCATTTTTCCTCAGCACTTATTAGACTTCTGTTTTTTGCCATTTCCTGATTAGAAGTACAAAAGGTCGTAACTAAAATGAAAGCACAAGCTTTTTGTTAATTGTTAATACTGATGATTAAATATTGATTTTAAAAAAATGAACTACTCTTGTATTATTATTTTCTCTACAGATTTTGAGATCATGGTGGGATTCAGACAGTTTCATTTGGAATCTCTCTATACTTTGCATTTTTCTCTTTTCTGGAGTAGCAAGATTTGAAAATGAAAGGGAAATTTGTAGGCTATAAATTGAGAAATTACAGTCTCTGTGGGCTTAGATTAATCTGATTACCTGTACATAAAATCAGAAATGCCTGAAATCAAGTAATACAGATTTTCAATAAATCCATCTCTTCTCTTCTTGTCTTCTCCCTGCTGCCCTCCATCTCCTCTGCCCCTTGAAATGGAACTGCTGCTGTGTTTCAGAAGTTTTTTCTACAAAGACATCACCAGATATCAGGAACTTTGTAATTATTTTATTTCCTTTAATAGGAAGGGGGTTTCTTGTTGGTTTTGTTTGTTTGTTTGGTTGGTTTTGGGTTTTTTGTTTGTTTGTTTTTTTAATTTAGGAGAAAACATGTTTGCAATAGACCTTCAGATAAAACAGCTTCAGTCCAGGTCAGAATTCATGTAACCTATGACAGATCACTGGCTTTTGGATATACATAGAGTCCAATATATTACATATAATTGATTGATACAGACTGGTCACTTGAGAAACTCTTAAATTATTCTTTTTTATGCATGAGATCTGCCATCTGATGAGCAAGTTGCCTGTGAGAGGGAAATTTTCATGGTGTTACTGCAAAACCTCTGTTGACAAAATCTTACAAAGTAGGTTCCTAAAGTGAGTGCTCATTTTAATATTGCATGCAGATCAACATTTGAATGTATTCTTTATTTTAATGAAAAGAAACAACATAAAATCCCCCCAGTTAGCTGCACTATTTTTCAGAAACCTGGAAAATGGGTTGATACCTGTAACAGCTTAGCAATCACAGTTACCAGTGAGACGAACAGCAGCAGTAAATGGCAAAGCAAGCCCAAAGCTGCTTTAAATCTTCCAGTTTAAGAGATTTTTGCACATACTTACACAGTTGTTTAATGTAAAGCATGCCAATGTGTCCATTACTGCAGTGCAAATAAAAGTTTGTTTCTTGGCAAGGCTGAAGCCCTGTTGCGCATTTCTTAAATGAATGTTTTCACTTAGAGTATATATTATTATCTTCAGTCTACACAATGCAGACATACCATCATGTCATTTAGATCAGCATGACCAACTTTAAACATTTAGTTCCCTGAAAACAGCTACAAAATCTTTTCATTCTACAAACTGATTCATTTGACTAGTTATGCAAATTGGTGGCTGTTTCATTGCCCTCCCAAATTTCTTGAATTAATCTTTTTTCTAGATCTTTTGTTAAATAGATCAACTCGGTTTTTTGCTGGCTGGATTTTGTTAATGGTATTTCTGTACAGTGTCAAACAGAATTGGCTCTGTACTTGCCCGAAATATCAATGGAAAAGATCCCCCCACCAATCACCATTAAGACAAAAATAAGGTAACAAACTAGAGCAGAGTAATTCTGTGAGCCAAAACAAAAGCCAACTGTACTGCTGAAATATAATTTTAATATTGGACTAGATGCAGTATCAGTTATAAAAAATCAGGAAAAATGCAAATTTTATTAAGCAACTTTAATTTCCATTGTACTGGCTTGATATCCTTGATATGAGTGAGTACTATTCTACTTTTATACGTCTTAACCTTTAAAGACACATTGGTGAAATTCATTATCTCGAAGCAGCTTTGTTTATCATGTGCTTACTTTTATGAAGTTAGCATTCAGTTTGAGGGTGAAGTAATATGGTCTAACATCTCAGTGACATCAGAATGGGCAGGCTTGCTCCCCTCTTCCATCTCTTCCCCTTGTCCTGGACAAATTCTCCAGCCACCTTCTCTGTGCTGACACTAACACATGACAAATCTGTTCAGTGGAGCTAGATCATCAGGAAAATATAAAGTTTTTGGCAGAATTAGATTTTTGTTCCTTTATCTTCATGAGGGATATCACTGTGTGGTCACACCAAAGATGGTGTTGATGCAAGGGCAGCAAGAGTACATGACTGAAGCAAGTGAAGGAGGAATGGCAGAAGAATTTTGCCATTTTCAGTGGCACCTGGTCATTATATCAGCACAGATCTATCTTCCAACTACACCTTTCAGTTCAAACTGTAGGGACAAAACTTTTCCTTAAGGTAAGACTGAAAAATATATGTAATGTAGAAATACATAATGAAGTGGTTTTTGAGATAGAGCAGCTATATTTTTCCCTGTAATACTAAAAAGGACTTTACTACTTGTCGCCGTACTTGGAAAGTACTTTAGTCTTTAAAATAATTCACATGATGGAAAAATGTTAATCAAAATAATGATAAATTATAAACTATATCTGTAAAGAAAATAAGCAAAAAGTCAAATAGCCCGGTGTCTTTCTTCAACAAACATGTGGAAACATATCCAATTATTTTGGAAAGCACCAATTAAAATAAAATGAATAATCTAAATACCAGAACTAAATAATTCATTTTATAATTACCTTTCTCAAGAAGCGGGCTTTAAAATAAACTGTGAAATACTGTCAATCTGTCATGCTTGCAAGACTTAGTGACACCACAGTTGTTGCTCCCTTGCCTTTGTGTATATTGCACTTTGCATTAGCAAGTAACCAAAGTGACACTAAAAGGACCCATTTCTGATAAGGGCATTCAAATCTGAATACTTGGTTAAACATATCAGAATAAAGATCAAGGTGTATAAAAAAAAAAAGGAGTCTTATTCAGTCTTTTCATTACAGGAAATTTTAAAAAGGAGAAATATGACATAAGGTGTCTCTACGCACATGGTTAGCAGCATGTGACTACACAGAACGTGAACATATGCACAAGAGGCAGAAGAAGAGGTTCTTTTGTTTGAAAAATGCATGTGCAATGCAGGCATAACTGCATTGTAATACTGAGAGAGTGTATGGGTATGAAAACTGTTCTGTGTTCTATGACAGACATGAAGAAAGGAAAGCAATAAAATGGGGCTCTCTGCTTTCAGAGTTGCAGAAGCACATTGAGAGCAATGTGCATCAGAGTAGTCCTTTCTTACAATCTCACAGAGCAGGATGCAATTCATTATTAATGAATCCTACTGAGCCTACATGACAAAACCAGGATTGAAATTACAAAATCTGAGAACAGTTACTGCACCATGTACTCGCATAGAACTGGGAAAAACCCAAGTTGATTTTTCTGTACGTAAAATTGAAACTTGGAGAGTTGGACATTGCCTTCAGACAGTATAAATAAGATTCCTTACGAGCAGTAAGGGCATGGTGGTACCAGCCTTGTTGTGCTACCTTTTCCATCTGCAAGCAATCAGTATGGGAATGAGGCCCTTTATAGCATGAGAATATCTCAAAGAAAATCCCATTATTATGAAAATGGGGATTAGAATATACCACACTGACAAAACGTGGTCAAGCAATGGTAGTTTACTGATGAATGAGACCCTCACTTTCAGACAACAGTGTGCTAGTAACTACAGATTGTTGAGCCACAAAAGAATTTAATACATATATGAAAAATATACATCTTGGTGGATTTAACACTTGGAAGTTTTCCCTACACTGACGCTGTTTCTTTTTACCCTTTCATTCCACCACTGGTCATTATCAGAGATAGAAGGCTAAGTACATGTTTAACCCTGGCTTTGTGCTCATAGATGAAACCAAATTGATACAGTAGATGGTTGTGAAGTTTGCCACCATGAGAAAACATTCCAAACCTATTCTTGCTAATACTGGAAGATAAAATATGACAAAAATGTGAGTTTTCAAATGCAATTTGTTATAATTATCAAGTTTGCAAAGTCAAGCATTGAAAATCAAAATGAAAAAAATAAATTTGCACCTGCAGTTTTTATTGGAATTCAAATACATTAATTCTGATAGACTTAGTAACATAAAAATTTCTTTTTATGGTTCCTCCAATTCACTCACTTCTCTGAGCCAGAACGTGCAGGGAAATGTGGGGAAAAAAATCATTTGTCCTATGGGTAAGGTATGATGCCCCAGATAAATGGGATATAACTCTTGTCTTTGTCTTAGAAGACTAAAGTGAAATTGAATAAGTCACCTCAACCAAATTTTCCCAGAAAAAAATACAAACACTGGCCACATTGCCTAGATACCTGAGTTGGAGCACCTGTGATCTGTTTTTATAGTTTTTCCACTAACTGTACATTAAGGAGATGCATTATAAAAATAAGTACTATAAATTACAGGAGTTTCATATTCCAGAGCTCAAGCGATATGTAAATATTTGAGGCAAAAATTTGGAGAGGAATAGGTAAAATCCAGGGTAAATATGGTAGGCTACAAAAGAGAGGTAAATAATCTGTCACAGGGCACAAGAGTAAAAGCCATGCTTATCAATGCTAGCAAAGCAAGGAAAGGTAAGAGTACCTCTGTCTTTCCCTCAGTTAATGTATACCTGGTTTAGACTGATTGACACTGTGCTTTAAAGACAAAAACTAAGTCATGAAATCTTTCACATTATCATATTTGACTGAATTTTCCTCCATTGATTTTACTCCACCTGCAGCACACTAGACAAGGTAATAATTTATGATAATTATATGAAAATATACAATTAATATTCATCACCTCTCATTTCTCATCACTTTAGATGATCAGTAATGCAGAGTAAAAATGCTGTCAGATTTCTAATTGCTTTGTAATGGGCTTGAAATAGGGAAATCGTTAAAGACAAACAATCTGTCACTTGTCTGTTACCTTAACTATCTATCACTTAAAAAAACCCTCATTAAATACATTGCTAATGAACGACAAAAGACTGTACTCAGTGTGCCCAGATCTACCTTTTTAAACAATATTGTAAATTGCTTAAGTAATTCCCAAGACGTTTTCAATCATTTCTGTGGAAATTTAATGGAAAACATATATTTTCCGTGCATGTTACATCTCATTTGTTCACATCATTATGACATTTAGTCTATCATATGCACATCTCCTGGGAGACAAAACTTTTTCTTTTTACTGTTGACAAATCTGATCCAATTAAAACAAATTCTGGAAGAACTTAACATTCAGATCTCTGACCCTTTTATCTTGGAAAAAAAAAAAGGAAAAGTCCATTAAAAATTTAAAAATAATTCTATCTCTTCCAAGGATTTTTAGTATCTAGATTAAAAAAGAATTCTGACTTTGTTCAAAGTTGAACAAATTATTTTATCTCAATTGTTCCCAAGAGACAAATCTCAGAATGTTCACTTCCACCACTCTTTTAAGTCAGCTGTCTACTACAGCTCTGACAGAAAATTTCACTGGAAAAAAATTCTCCTCACTGTACTGACTGAATACCCAGGATGAAAACAGCACACCAGAAGTATCAGTGATACCCCACAGTGAAATATTGTACTATTATTTGCCACATTAATTGCTGATAATAACTGTCACATTAAAACATTGAGAAAATGAAGACATAAAAACTGTAAAAATTATTTAAGACAAAATATTCATCTTTGCGTGACATCAACATGATCAATCTCCTAAATTTATCAAAACCCAATCAAGAGTCAGTGCTTATTTTTAACGCTGAAAGAGGTTTAGATTAGATATTTTGAAGAAATTCTTCACTGTGAGAGAGGTGAGGCCTTGGCACAGAGAAGCTGTGGCTGCCCCAACCCTGGAAGTGTTCAGGGCCAGGCTAAAGGGGCTATGAACAACCTGGTCTGGGGGAAGGTTCTCCGCACATGGCAGGAGGTTGGAATGAGATGATCTTTATAGTCCTTTCCAACCCAAACCTTTCCAGGAGTCTCTACGTAGTAATATAAACACCAGAAAAACAAAAAAACCCCAAAAACCAAACCAAACCAAACCAAACCAAACAAAAAACCCAAAAAGACCAAAAAAAAACCCAACTCACCAAAGCAAAACAAACAAAAAAACCCCACCAAAAACCAAGCAACCAAACAAGAAAAAAAACCCAACGAAATTTTACTACTCTAACCAAGACTTTGAAAAATAACAGTTCAGAAGTAAAAAATGTAGTTAATAGTGAGAAAGTCTGGATGGACAGCTGGTCCATCCATTTGTACTCATCCTTGATTGCAGTACACAGTATCCAGTTAAGTCTTTAAATAATTCTCTTATAAGTCTATGATAACACAGCAAAATGTTATGGGACAGTTTCAAGAAAAGCATGTACTAAAACACTAAATATTCTCACAAAAATCTCTGAAACCATCAGCCTATATCTAAATTATGTTAAACAAGAGAAAGAAACTTGGTACCATATTTAAGTGTCCAGCTCCTGTGAAATGAATAGCACTACTGCATGCTTACATGATTTGTTTAGGATAATTAAGGAAGTAGTGAAGCCTGGTTTCTTACAGATGTGTCTCATACCTCCATTCTGGGACAATGGTCCCAGGTCTTCTCCATTACTGCCTGGTCTGTCTCCACTCATCCTAGACTGTCATGGTGAGTTCCCCACACTCTTCTGTCACTTACCTATTTTTTTTTTTTTTTTTTTTTTGCCTTTAGAAGGAGAAAAAGCAGCAAACCTCTGGCTATGTTGAGCTGTGTGCTGACTTAACCAGCCAGGAGCTGCCTAAATTTTCTACATGTACTGCTAATTTTCTGTTTAACAACTCATTACAGATATACTGTTGCATAAAATTGCTCGCAATCTCTCAAAAACCTCTGTGTTTAAAATACTGTATGAGTTGGCTTCAGGTACCAATCCTATCATGAGTTAAAATGGAAAAAACTGAATATGCAACACTTAAGAATTTTTGGCATAAAGGAGAAACAATGGATATTGTATCCAGTCTTTAGGAGGATATTAACCATTTGTGGTGAAAGTGCATAAAGGGCAAAACACCAACGTGCTGACTGTTATGCAGAGACACTGACAAACAGCACAGACAAAACTCAGACTAAGCAGATCGAGTGGTTTTGTATATTTGATGTTTTCCCATCCTTAGTCCTATACTCACCTAGGGAAGCAAGTGTTAAACTTAAAATAAATTCTCCATGTTTATCAGTCAACCCCAGCTGTCCCACTCCCTTCCTTCACTGGTGGTTAATGGGAAAAATATGCCAGGAACACTCCCAGTTCTTCCTGACAATGTCTGCACAGCCCTGCTGCTGCTCTACTTGAACAGTTCAAAGCGTATGAAAAATGACAAGCAGTTGCTTTAATTGTAATTAATTCTAGAAATACTGTCAAAGCAAGTATGCCATACATTTAAAAGTGTAGTGTGAACTGAGTTTGCCCAGAGTAATATTTAGGGTTTTTGTTAACTAGGTTTACCTAAGATACCAAAAGCTGAAGTCTACTGCACCCACCTATGGTTTTTTGGTGTTGGTGTTGTTGGTTTTGGTTTTTGTTGTTACTGTTTGGTTGGTTGGTTGGGGTTTTTTTGGGTTTTGGATTTTTTTTTTTTTTGTGGTGGACGTGGGGTTATGAGTTTGTGTTTTTTGGTTTTGGATTAGGGGGGCGGGTGTGCGTGTGTTAAGGTTTTTTGTGGTTTCTTGCTTGTTTTCAATGAGGAAACCTTTACAGCATTAAAAGCCAGCTTCCAGAGCTTAATTTTTTTCATCAAGAGGATGTTCTTCTTTCCCTTTAGGACAAGCATCTCCTAGAAAGAAGCCACCGCCTTATTCCGCGCGCAAGGCCGAGAGCCCAGGCTGCCGAGCTCCGCCTGCGGGGCCGGCCGCGGAGGAACCCCGCAAAGGGAGCGGTGCGCCCGGGAGGAGGAGTCCCTGCGGGGAGAGCGGCTGCGGGGCGGCCCGGGCTCCAAAGGGGAGGGGACACGGGCTGGGCAGCGGTGCCTCGTCGCCCCGAACCCGGCAGACGGAGCCAAAGCGGGCGGGGTGCGGAGCAGCTCCGCGGCAGGGACCGGCGCCGGGGGAGCCGCGGTCGCCATGGGGACGCGTGGGGCCTGGCCGGGCCGCGCTTCCTGCCGGTGCGGCGCCACTACTGCCCGGCTGGAAACAGCCCAGGCGGCGCGGCAGCCACACGCGCTGCTGCCCCGGCCGAGCTCAAGGGCCTAAAGGCGTAAAGCGCCACGGGGGAGCGGAGGGTGTTTCTCGCCGGACGAGTTACGCGTGGCACAGCCATGGACGGTGCGGGGCAGGTGGGTGCGCGGGGCGGCCGCGGGGACCGGGGAGGGACCGGGGGGATCCCAGGGGGCTCGGGCCGGGCCGGGCCGGGGGACAGTGGGACAGCGGGGCAGCGGGGCAGCGGGGAGGATTGGGGAGCTGAGGGAAGGGCGCCGGGGGCTCTCCGGCAGGGCCTGCCGCGCTGAGCGAGGCCGCGGCCTGGGCCGGGCTGTGGCAGCCTCCCTGCCGCTCTCCGCCCGCTGCGGAAGGCCGAGGTTCGGCCCGCCGTGGCTGTGCGGTGGCTGCGCTGTGGGCAGCGGGGTCGGAAAGCGCGGTGCCGGGGCGCTGCCCTGCTGCGTGTCTCCAAAAGGCGGGTGGGATCCCCAGGGAGCAGCGGGTGCGGGGCGGGCAGGACGGGTGCGGGGCGGGCAGGACGGGTGCGGGGCGCTTTCCCTGCAGTGTGTGCCCGCGGTCTGCTCGAGGCTCTGCCGCGTTTGAAAAGCATACTTTTCTTCTCCCGTGAAAGAAAGGTTGATTCTGCAGTACGGCGGTAGTCACCAGGAAGCAGTTTTAGTGCTGAAATGGAAAAAAACCCCAAACCTATTTTTTTTTCCCCTTTCACAATTCATTAAGTCACAATTATAGAACTTGTGTATTTACAAAGTTCTTGCCTACTGACAGCATAATCTCTTATCATAAAGTGCATGGTAAATCAGCTACTGCAAGCTTGGAATTCCACCACACCTAAGAATCTGCGTGAAGCTCAAGCGTTGCCATTCTGTTACTGGCACTTAATTTTCCTATTTATTTTTTTTTCTTTCTGGGTCACTAACTCGATGATAGATGGCCAACATAGGTGCCCACACAACAAGTTAGGTTTTACTTAGCAACCTGCTCTAACTTTATATGTTTTGATTATTTTTGTTTATGTTTATGTTTTTTAAATGCTCTTCTACTTTAAGAAAGTTGGCTTCTTACTCAGCAGGATGAAGGAATTCCCATGCTCTGAATGTCATTTTGTAAAAACTAACAGATACCTTTTCTTATGTCTTCTTGCATGGATCTTATTCCCAGATTGAAAAATTGCACACTTTTCTGTACTTTATGTTTTCATGTGTTAAATACAGTATTGCTCCAAAATCGAAAATTTGTTTTAAAAAGTGTTTGTATAAAAGGTGTATCTGTAACCTGGGTCTCTTCAAAACAGTTCATTTGACATACAGAATGATTTTTAAAGAAGTGTAGATGGCTTCTGAAACATGCTGAGGAACATGGACAGGAAACACAACACTTCACATATGACAATCTATGGGATGGAAAGGCCATGTGAATTAAACTTTTTTTGCACAGTAGCTCTCATATGAGGATGTAGAGGTCCTTGAGGGCTACAGTCAATATTGTGATCCTGTAGTTTGCCATGTCCTCATTTTTGCTTTTTCTGTTTCCCTTTCAAATTGTAATTTCATTTATTTGATTTTCTTACACAGTGGTAAGGAAGTGATGTCAAAGCCAGTCAGGCTATGGCCTTTGAAAGGATAAACCAGAAGGACTGGTACAAGGTCCTGGGTGCCAAACCATCAGACAGCCTAGCAGAACTGAAACGGAAATACCAAAAACTCGCTTTGTTGGTAAGTCTGGGTTTAATAGTTAAGCTACGCTACACAAAAATAATTTTTATTATTATTCCATTTTACTTCTTCTCCTCAGTTCAGGTATTTTGCTCAAAAGCTGCTTTGGCCTGGGTTTCTGAGGAAAATGGAGTGTCTTTTTTGATACTGGTGACTGTTCTCAGCTGAATTTGCTAGACAAATAGAATTCCTAAGGTAACTAAATTCCTGTTTCTTGGAAGCTGGTGACTTGGTAGAGAAGGGGAAAGGAGGTGAGCAGAACTCACTTTTTATTGGAAAAGCTCTCTTTTCTTTTGGAAGCTGCTAGCTAGACTGTCAGTATTGGCAGAGCCTTGGAGCATGTGCATGGCAGATTTGAAGTGGTTTGAGGTGTCAGGACAAACGTGACAAGAAGTTGAGATTTTTAGGTGAGGTAAAGAGAATACCAGTTACCCAGAAGACTGTTTTGTTAGAATTTAAATAAATTCATGGGTCTGGGGGGGAGGTTGTTTATTTTTATGTTGATGTGAGTTTCTTTAAATAGTTTTATTTCTAACTATGAAAATGGTTTTAAAGTTGGCCCTTTCGCCAGTATGTTCCAATTTTACACATTTTGATATTCTTCAGTTGAATTTGCTAGGCAACCCTGTACATCTGCTCCTCAGTGCTTCTTGTGAACTGGTTTCTTTGTCTGAAACTGATTTGTGTACTTAGTCTTAAGTTTCTACAACTGACAAGATGTTTGTGTGCAGATATAGGACATAAATCCTTTGGTTCTGACTATTAAACATTGATTATTCTAATGTGGGAGAGGGCTTTGGAAACCAAGCTTCTTAGTTCCACTTTGCATAGAAATAGTTGTTTTCTTGGACCTCCTAATGTTTTTTTTTCTATTGAATTGCTGGTAAAATGTGAGTAAAAGATTAATTAAGATCTGTTTGTTCTTAATGAAAGTGATCGGGGGACCACAGTGTAAAATACATCATCTGTTCAGACAGGGCTAATTTAAACTGAATGCTGTAATGGAATTAATATATTTCTTTCCCGATGAATTAGAGTATAATAATGGTATTAAAATCGCAGGCATTGTTCAGGGCTGTTACAGAAGTGAAACTACGTAGTCCCTTTCTTGTATGAAGTTTTTTTAATGAAACTTTGTGTTCTAGAGCTATGCTTTCATGTAATTTAATGTAATTATTTTGGGGTGTATGAAATGAGAATTATAAAAGTTTACAACTGTCTGTGTGTGTGTCTACATAGTTTTGAAAAATTAAAGTATTATTTTAATATACAAGCATTTCTTTAGCACCTTGGGCATTTCCAACTAAATTATTAGTGCTCTTTATTTGGAAAGAGTAGTGAGCGTGAAAAGTCAATGAGAGGTGTTAGAGACAATGAAGATACTTTATTTTTCTTTTAGTGTCTGTGCTGGATGTCTCTGACTAAAGAGATGTTTACTGATGTTTACTTGTAGGTGTTTTCCCAAGGCGGATCTGCTGCTTGTCTGTTGTTGTTACCATATGTCCTGTCTCTGCTCATCTTTTTCTTTTAGCTGACCTGTTACAGACTCTATTTGATGGTCTACTTACAAATGCAGCATCTAGCACAGTCACTCTGGAGTCTTTGAAAGCATAGTGGTAATGAGACCATGATGATATGTATGCACCTTAAACGCCCATCGGCTGTAGGAGTGACTTGAGGGGACAGTGCATCTCTTCTCTTAGTTATGTCTTCTCTTAGTGAAAATCAGTGCCACAGTTGTTGTTCAGTTGAGGGGTTCCATGGTTGAAAAATCTGTAAGACTTCCATGAAGGAAAACTCTGCCATGGCATGTTAACACAGAAATATTCTCCCTGATTCAGGGATCCATGAGCTGTGGAATATTGGAAATATAACGGAAATGTTGCTGAATGTTTGTATTATCCTGATGCTATTTCCTAGGCATCCACTGTTCATTGTTAGTTAGAAGTCCAGCACTGGATGGACCTGCTGTGTTACCTTTTGTGTCCTTTCAGATGAAGTAATCTCCTGAAGCCTGGTGCTTGGAGCTCATGGTAACTTGTCAGCTCTAGCTGCCCAAGTGCTCCTTGGGTTCTCTGATGCTGCTCTTGGAGATGGGAGTGGTACAAGTGGCACTGTCAATGGCAAGGGCAGGGGACAGGGCTGCTTGCAGGTTTTGAAGTACTCTGGCAGTAGTCAGTTACTGGAGTAGCTCCAGTTTAGGAGCTGGAATAGCAGATAAACACAGCCATGTATTGCTTCTTAAAAGATTTCATGTCAAATTTTATGGTCAGTGTGGAATGTTTTCCGACTTTTATGTAGTGGCAGAAGGTAATCTCCTGAAGAACTGTGCTGTGCTAATAGTCTTCAAATCCAAAGGTTTGTGAAGCTGCTTGCATCTTGGATTCCAGTTGCAGTTAATATGACATTGATTCTGTAATCATGAATATTCTGGTCACACGTGTTCCTTAGCATCAAGCAGAGTAGATGGTGGAATTTATTTTTAAACATAATTCTGCTGTTAAAATAAAAATGGCAAATCTCTGTGTCCAAGCCTTTTCCAAGTGATTCCCAGTGCTTCGTGTTGAGCATTTGCTTTTTGCCATCTGCTATTTTCTGTATTTGTCAACACGTGTGTGCTTAGCATCTTGAAGGAACAGGCAGATGTAAAATTTCCAAAGCTAAAAAGAGTTGGAGATCTTGCCATATGTCATCCGAAAGATAACTATATTTGCAGTTAAATCTCAGGATTGACCTTAATAATACAAAGCAGTACAGAAGCAAAAGTGGTTGAATTGTAGCTTTGTAAGAATGACTTCATAAGGGCAAATTAGCTTAAAACTGATGAATTTTTAAAACTGAACCTGTTTTTGTTAATTCTAACAAATTGAGGATGGAAAAGGTTAATAACCCAGAACAAAACTGTGCATAGACACCCTACTAGAGTGAATTTATTTGGTTACTGTTTTGCCATATTTTTCTGGACTGTACGTAGTTTTTTCATTTGGTCAGGTCGCAACATGTATTTAAGTGAATTATTTTACTCGATAAGTAGTAGATAATGTCATTTTCTTCTTGTCCCTTCTATCCTTAAGAATAGTATTCATTTGGTACAGAAAACAGTTTTGGGCTAAAAGTAGATTTTTTTTTTTCCCCCACACCTTGTAACTATTCAATCATCTATATAAAATTACTATGGAACTTAATGAAACATAAATTTTTTTTTTAATAATTCTTATGTGACTTTGATACCTGGATCATCTTCATACTCTATTGTTACAATCAGTAGCATACAAAAATAACAGACTTTTGGGCACAAGATGCACGTGCCACTGTCAATTCTATAAAAAGCTTATTTTTAACAGAAAAAAAATCTTTTGTGTTTGGAGGCTTATACTCTGTCACAAAGCTCCAGCCAGTGATTCCAAAAGAAAAAAAAATGCAGATGAGTGCTTTGAAACCAGCATAGCTTAATGCAAAGATTCCTTGGCTGGCTGTTGTAAATTCATGCTAAAGTGCTTTCTCAAGCACAGGTGACTTGTAGTTCCATACTCTGAAAGGAACACAACCTTTTATCCACAGATACACAGTAGTTTCAACAAGGTGATTCCTTAAATGGATAAACAGGTTTTATGCTCTATACTTGGTTTTTCAAGGAATCCATACCAGCTTTTAGGAAGGACAGTGCTTATGTTCCATCTCTGAATGTGTGTAAAATCCACAGAAGATGATATTAAAGCAACAACAAAAGGACATTTGGAGGGAGAGGAAAAGTTAAACTATCTTATAATTGGCACATTTTTTACATCTTTTGGTCTAGCACTTTGTGATCAAAGAACGAGTTGTCAGATTGTTTTTGAATTTTTATGTAGCTGCTTTATATCTGAAAACTGCTTTTCGCCAGGAATAAAGTCACCAAATGCATAAGCTTTGTCTAGCTGAAAATCAGGTGTCTGTTCCTATTGATGCTGATGATATTATAGGATACCTTTCAACTGGAAAAAAATTATTGTGCAGGAAAATTATATACTGCTGTTAAAATGTGTGCCCTAATCTTAAAGAAAATCTATGTAATTTGAGTAGGCAGTATGCAAGAAGCTCTTATTTTTTATATGGTAAGGAAATAAAATGCGCCATTTAACACAGAGTGTTACAAAGATTATCTTTTTATCAAAAGGGGTGGTGTGTGTGTGTATAAACACAAAGTGTTAAGGTGCTTACTTGATCTGTTTGAAAGAGTAGAAGATTTGCAAACAGAGCATCAGGCATTGGTGAGAATGACTCTCAGCAACAATAAATAAGGATATTAATATAAATTCAATTTAATGAGGCAAAATAACTTCAAGAAGAGATTATTCATGTTTAAAGGAAAGACATTATGACTTTCTGGAGAGAAAAAAATCTGTTATCAGATTATGTACACATCTAGATTCTGCAATCAAAAGAAATGCAGAAGGTGTCATGTCTAAAGTTAAAGAGCTGCTTGCACAATAGTTGTTTTAAAGTTTCTTGCAAGATAAATTCAGTATTACTCTTGAACCTGCTTGCTGGACCTGCCTACTGAGGAACTTCATGCTGAGTTTAAGTTGAGAATTTGAAACTCAAAAATGAAAACACTTTTTGTATTGGAAGTCTCATAATAGTGTTTTTCATTAAGGCAGTGTGTGTATTCCTTTTTTAATGCTTTGGCAGGGTTTTTATTTTTTGTTTGAAGAGCAGCATACTTGTTAGAAGTATTTAACAGATCATCATGCTTAGCTAATTCTAACTTCACCTAACTGTGAGAAAATGGATTTGTAATTTGACCATATAAACAGAACAAGTTCAGTGCAGCCTGGCTGGAGCTTGACTGGAGTTAATCTAATTGCTGCAGAGAGAAAGATAAGCCATCAAGTTTAATACAAAGGACTATTGTTTTAATGCTCAGGGTAGTTTTACTTTGAGCTGTTCTTCACATCCAATTTACTAATTACCCCTTTAATAAAAAGAAGGGGGCGTATTTTCAAGTTGTGACTTGAAAAGTTGATTACTAGCCTAGGTAGTACCAAATGAAGCTTGGTGGTACAGAAGTCACTAATTCAAACAGCTTCATCAGCCAGGTCATGATCGTGCTGCTGCTGATTAAACTGTGAGAGTTGTTTGATTTATTCACCTGACTTTGGTGTTGGGTTTTGTTTGGCTTTTCCTTACACCAGAAGAGTTCATAATGATATTCCATAGGAGGTCTGGAGAATGGGGGCTACACTGGTGATGATCATGTTGCAGGTGTTGGAGTAACAGGAGCTTTTTCAGTCTAAGTAGTGCCACAAATGTGTTACATGTGTCAGGGTGGTGCTTAAAGCTGAGCTCTGTGGAGCTGTGTGATGCTGTCACGTCTGAGCTGAAGCTCCTGCTGGCTCAGTCGGAGCCCTAGGAAGGTGCAAAGCTGGTGGCAGTCTGTCCTTGGGCTGTAAGTGCTCCCCTGCAGTAACTGTGCTGTACAGAATTAGGCAGCTGCTAATCTGGTGAAATGCAGGGATTCACCAGGCAGTGCTCTCAGTGGTCAGCAGCCAGCTGGAGGGTGAACTCTGCACACATCCTGCCCAGGAACTGGCTGAGAAAGGCATCCTGGCTTGCAGAAGAGATGGGGTGGGGAGAGAGATTGTGGACAGAGGTGAAGAGAAAAAGGATGTAGTAAGGTATCTTAGCAGAAAAAGGGGGCAGCTCAGTTTATAGGGAGTGATGTCTTACCCCTCTGTAATGTGTAATGATTTTTCAAAGATGTAGGTGAATTTTAACAAGTGGATGGGATGTGAATATCCCTACAGAAGAAGTTTTATCTTTAACTTACACAGAATATGAGAACCCATAGCATCACGAAATAAGCCAGCAAGTAAGCGGTGCATTGCTTATCCAGATAGTTCAGCCAATTGTGAAAGTAATGGTAGTTTCAAAAACTATTTCTGAATTTAATCTGTTTACTTACAGCATTATTGTCCACAGTTCGTCTGTTACAATGAGTAGCTTCTGATACCTCATCCCGTGTAGATTTATGGCTCATATGTAACAGAATGGGCATCAGGCAATTGAAATGCGAGATTTGGCCAATACCTGCTTGGTCTTTGATGTCATTACTGCTCTGCAGAGGAATCTGATGCCTTTCTTGAACATTTTCTACACTGGTTATGTAAGTTACTCATTGCAACAATATATTTAAAAAAGGATCTATAGTGTCTTTGGTAGACTTTTTGTGAAAAGTTTGATACTCACAAATACTCACTGTGTCCTGAGTCAGTATAAAATCAAAATTCTGATTAAAAATGAAATCTTAAGTAGTAGTAGTTTATTAAATGCCATGAAGATGTTTCTTTAATATTACCAGGTGTTTTTTCAGTATTTTGAAGACGTATTTGTATAGTTCTGTATTGTGCAGTGTGCTTTTTATCTCATTTCTAAAGTGAGATGTTTGAAATAAAAATCATGCAGCAAAAGATATGAATTAAAGCACTAAGAAGGAAGCTACAAAGACCAGCATAATGTTTTCACATAATAAGTGTCCTGATTATTCTGATGTTTGAACAGCCACAGTCAAGAGTACCTTGAGCAGTTCAACATTTCCGAATCAGACTGCATTCAAGTGTCTACTTCAGAAATTTTAAGCACTAGGTCAATTATTTAAAGAAGCTGTAAGTCTAGAACAGTGGTTTGAAGGATAATAAAAGTTCAGGGTAGAATCAAACATCTTGCAATAGCTGTGTTTATATAAGCATCTCTTATTGCTGTTAAATGAAATCGACCATGTTTCTGTTGCATCTGAAATAGTTATTACATCTTTTTAAATATTGTCATGTGGTGTGCTAACCTGTAAAACTCGGTGTTTTGGAGACTTGTGGGGTTTTATATCATAAATTATCTGTGTCAAATTTTGTCTTCCATTTGAAACACATAATTATTACAGAAAATTGTTAAAGCAACATATTCTCATGTCCCTTCTTTCTTTCATCAGAAAATCATGATCTGAACGACATAACTGTCCCACCCTCCACCTTTTCCTTGCTTCAGTGCATCACAAATGCTTTCTCATCTCCCATTGAGTTCAAATGCTCAGCAGACATGAGCATGTTCCAGCTGATTTAATGCAGAAGCAAATTCATATACTTGAAGGCTTGGCTTGTAGGATACTTTGTAGGTAGCTTATTATTACAGAAAAAAAGTTCAACTTTTTGTACGCTGTCAGTCATTTGGATAAACTCTTTGTCATTTACTTTTCAGTACATTAAAAGTAATGTTTCAAGGCTGAAAAGTCAGTAGTGAGCTATTGACTGACTGTTGTCAAAAACTTGACCCTTCATTGTTATTCCTACTAAATTAACAATAATGAAAAAATTCAGTCTGTTTTGCTTGGATTTATGAGTTAAGAATGTCCATAGTCAAAGGAGGTAAAGATGAATGAGTTTGCTGAGCAGCAACTTAGCTAAACACTTTTCTTTTCTTGACAGAACATCAGATAGTAACTAATGAGGTGTTTGAGGAGAGGCTGAGCAAGAGCTGCCTTTTTAAGAGGTGCTTGCCTTATGTCAGAGCAATCCAGGATTGGCTCCTACTGCTACAGAGGAGCAATACCAAGTATGGACTTGGGAGGATTCTCCCAGTGAAAATCTGGTTTCTGTAAGTGTTGCTGCTGAAACTCCAGAAATAAAGCCTTGGATTATTCCTCTGCAGTTGCTGACCTGTGATAAGTTTTGATTTTACTTTCCCATTTCCTTCTCTTGACTGTTACTTTCAAAAACGCGGCAGTTCTGTAAAGGCTAAGACTGCCTAGATTATTAAATTTCAATGTCTGAAAGCTAAGCAATGAATTCTGGTAAGTGAGCAGAATATTCTGTTGTCATGTGATTTCCTAGAGTCACCCTCAAAGTGTGTCCCTTCAGCGTTGTAAGGACACACTGCCAAAGTTGTTTCCTGGCTGCAAATGGAGAAATTTGACAACCACATCCAACCTCAAATTAGAAGTTAAATTAACACCAAACTAGTGATCAGTCCAGATGGGAGCACATCCTTCAAACCATTGAATAAATCCAATACAAACCAATTTCTAAGTCTGTATGATTCTGTGGATTGTTTGGAATTGTTTTGTCACTATGGCTATGAATTTTTGAAATGATGTTGACTTTTTTTTTTATTATTGTTGCTGTTGTAATTTTTTTCCATTGTGTTTTGTGTTGTTTTTTGGGGTCTTTTTGCCTGTTTGTTTTTTTAATTCTGGTTTTCACAGCTAAGGAAATTCTGTTAATAAGTAGCTTTCTATGTCCATTTTAAAAGTTATAATTCAACAAGGGCCAAACCTGTTATTTTGAGTTCTCAAATGGCTTCAAACACTGTAGAGATTCTGTATTGCTCTCAGAGGTGGGGAAAGCTGAAAGAAATAGTTTCAAGAAAACAAAAAATCAAAACCTCATGTTATGCAAGTGTTGGAGTTATGGCTGTTAATAAATAACTTTTCAAAAGGAGTCCTGTGTTCTTCAAGGCCTGCTTTCCATCTGCAGCTGAAGTGCCTTAGAGACTTTGGTTATTTTGCATTATGCTTAAATCTGACTTCTTAAAGGTGTGAGGTGTTTTCAGGTATTCCAAATGAACTGGAAAATGAATGTTCTACTTTGGTTTGGAACTCTGTGTTAGTGTCTGGGGGCAGGGGGGCAACGCAGAAAACTGTGCTTTGTGCTCAGCAGCTCTTAGGAAGTTGTGGGTATCAAAGTACTTGACTTCCTTTGCCTGCAGAAGGGTTTTCTCTTGCAAGTCCCTGTGCCAGCTGAAGGCTGCTGCCCCAAACTGCCAGTCCCTGCCCTTCTGCCAGATGTTGCTCAGCCAGGAAATAGCATCCTGTGGGTTTTCCTTCATGCACTACTGTTCATATCAGCTGGAAAGGTTCATCCCCATTTTTCAGTAGTTTAGGCAGCCCTGGTTGGTTTGGTTTTCTGGAGGGTTTTTTGTTTGTTAGTTGTGGCAGGTTTTTTTATGATAAAAGGGAGGATTTGGGGGGTTGCTTTCACATGAACGTAGCATTTGCCTAAACTATTTTCCTAACTATTTGTTTGTCTGGAATTATTGTATGACTAGGGTCACATTAATCTGTGCCTAAACTACAGAACATTGTTTAATGTGACATTTAATAGTGTAATTTGTGAGCATAGGAGCCAGAAACTTAGAAAAAAAATTAAAATTCCCTTCATATTTTTACCTGTATACTCCTGTAATATAAGTGTTTGGCTTTTTCCCTTCATTCCTTTGCTAGTTTTTGATGGATATTTTTATTGTTTTTTCTTCTCCTGCTGTATAGTGTAATTTTCAAAGGGCTTTTTGAAGTACATCTCGAGGTTCTTGGGTCACTCTTCATAGGAAAAGAAAGAGCCATGGAAAGAGAAACGAAAGATGTACTTTTTGGTAACCATAGCTTCTGTTTTTTCTCCTCATTTTCATATGTTCATTAGCCAAATAATTGTTTTCTTCTATTTATACAACAACACCTGATTTTCTTTTCTGTCAGTAGAAACTGAAACTTTTACATTTGATTTCAGCATTTAGTCTGTTCAAGAGCTGGAAGGGGTGAGAGGTGTGAATATTTAATATGCGAGTTGTGTGTGGTAATTACTTGCTGTTTGATGAGACTCTTCTCGGTGTAATGGGGCTAGATCTTTCCAGAGAGTGGGGAACTGGGGGAGAGAGGACCAAGAGTTCTTAATTTGGTTTCTGTAGGATGGACTGGCAATTCCTGCTGCAGAAGTGGGGTGTATTTCCCTTGCCCCCCAGTGCAAGAGGTTCTCTGTCTCATCTGTTGAAAGTTTCCAAGCAAGAATCTGCAGTTCCTTGTTTTTGCTGGCAGAGCTGGAGTACTTTAAGGTAGTGGATTCCTGGAGTGTTGCCTTGGACAAAGAGGAGAGCCACTGTCACCAGTTAAAACCAGTAAGAGTGTGGAAGCCCAGAATAGTAAGGTGATGTTACAGTACAGTAAAAGCAATTACATTTAAAATATGTTTAGCTTTAAAAAAAAAGCATTAGAAAAAAAGAAACCCAACATGGAAATGAATGAATTTATGGCAGTGTAATTTAGTCTCTAGGTTTTTTTAATAGGACTTTGAGGACTCCAGTAATTTTCCAGAATTTTCTACACTGGACTGATAGTCCTATCCTATGTTTTTACTATGCAGCTGTCAGTGAATGCCCATTTTGTGTTCTGGCTAGTTTTAAAAGAAAGCAGTTTGGGTTGTCTGTGGGTGTTTTCCTTTAAAATTATCCACTGAGTAATGAATATAAAAATATTAGTGGAAAACTCCTTTTTCCTCCAGAGTGCTGTCTTGAGGATGGTTTGCTGGAAATATTTGAGTCACAGCAACTACTTTCTTATAGTAACAGCTATGGCTACAATATTGTCTGAAATATTGTCTGAATATATATTGTCTGAAATATTTCTGTTCTGGTGGATTTTATTTGTCTTGAGCAAAGGTGTAGGTCTGCTGTGCTGGATGTTGTGTATAGCAGTGGTTATTTCTAGCCAGAAGGTTATGGAAAAGATTAATAATTAGTGTAAAACATACAAGCAGTTGAATATTGTGTGGGAAGATTGATACTTGCACAGCAATTTTGATCATAGCAGATTGTGAGGAGGAAAAAGGCACAAGACTGGGCACAGTTTTCACCAGCTAATTGATCAATGAGCAATGTTAGAAAAAAGTCATAGAATGTATAAGTTCTAAAATGAAATCATCATCTTTTATTTTTCCATAAATGAGGAACATTTCCCATGAGTAAGGATCATCTTGGAGATGGACAGTGCAGGCTGTACTCAGTGTCAGAGATGATAACAAGATCAGGTAGGGCAAGGCTAAAGTTGTTAAAAAGCTTAAAGATTGTTTGTGTTTGGGGAAAAAGGAAGAGGAGATAGATTGACGTAATGAATCAAGTAGATAAATCCCTTGCTCTTTTGTCCAGCTGTCTTTGGATAGACATCCTTTGGGGAAGTTTAAATCTCTGTACGAAAAGATTGAATGTGACGAGGAGCTCTTCACTTTTCTGTTTCTCCTCTTTGCAAGTGGAACAAGAAGGCTCCTTCCATGTTCGCTGCTAACTTCTGCCAGTTGAGTGAGCAAGTTGAAAAGATTGATTGTGGACTAGGAAGGCAAGTGTAAGACCTGGCATCATTCTTTTCATAGAAGTGAACAAGTTTCACATTTCTGAGAGAATGCTTTGTAAAAATCAGTGAAATACAAAAAGCACCTTCGAAGTAATCTTGTTTTGTACTGTTCTAACATGAGAGCACTCCTCTCTTTTTTTTCTCTTTCCAAGCACTTGTCACATGAAGCTTTGACAGAAGCTAGCACAACTAGCACTGAGTTGTGCTAGTTCCTTCAGAGGGGATAGCTTACAAAACACAACCGAGTGAGGAGCCTGCCCTAGTGAGTGTCCTCACTTCTCACTGTGAGTCGCCTATTGAAATGCACGTTTCATCCCTGGTGTTCCTGCAGACGAAATTCAAGTGCCACATTTAGTCCAGTGAACATACATCTCGCCTGTTCCAGTCTTTGTGTACAAGAAAGGATGTAATTCCAGTAGTTCAGTTTAGGAAGACTGTAGGGAATGAAATGTGAAGCAAATATTTTAAAACAACACTAAACTTCCTGACTTGCCGTGGTCCCAATTGCCGGTGTAGTGCAGAGGAACAATGCTGTGTTTTGCTGTAACCTGGTAAGCATTAGGTGGCAGTAGCGTGTTGTATTTGGCAGCTGCTTTGTTGCTTGGTTTTTGTCTCCTGGTGTTTTCAGTGCAGTTTCATAAATGGAATAAACATGTATTTTATTTCTCTTAATTTTATAAAATGCTGATTTACGGTTTCTTTGGCTGTGTGACTGTAAGGGCAGCCGTTTGGGGTCCTGTGTGCATAGGTGTGCTGTAGCATCTGCAGAGTGTTCATGACTTATTTTCTGATCTGTAGTACTTAACCGTAATAACATTAACCACACGTATTCTGATGATAAATATGCTGTTAATGGTCAAGTGAGTTTAGTTCTGCAGCCTTTAATTTTTCATAAGCTATTACCGTTTCTAAACTTAATATAGTCTGTTGGATGATGTCAGTTTGGGGGGTTTGTTGCTTGTATTTACTCTTTATTCTTAGATAAAAGTCAATCTTGGGCTCAAGAGGAAGTTGGTAGGAAGATAGTTAACCTTTCAGCACAGTGGTGTTATTGTCACTCCAGATCTTGGACAAGTGCAGTTACCTTGTGACCCTTTTGGTGGGTGTTTTTTCCCTTCATCCTTGTTCCTCACAGGTAAAGGATCTCAAGGATTTTGGAACTGTGTTGCATTGTATTAATTGGGCAGGATGATCAATTAATGGAAAAAGAGCAAGAAAGTGTTGACAGAACATGCTTCCTAATTAGTACCTGATGGACCATGTAGGCCACAGAGCCCAGTCTGTGATGTTGCCTCAGGGTGGCAACTGTACAAGACCTTTATATGCAAAATAGGCCTGTAGAAAAGTCAGGGAAGGAAATCTTCATTGCTGAAAAATTTCCCTTTTCACTGCAACCTTGGGGGAAGCTGGGGATTCTTCATAGAAGGAGCACATATCAAATTATCAGTGTTTTGTGCAAGTCTTGCTCTGAAGTCATGTAGCCTTTTGTTTGCTCAGGTATATTGTAATGTAAGGGGTGATCTACAAACTAGTTGTACTTTTTTTAAATAAAACTAGGTAGTAAGAGAGGAATACTGGGGCAGTAAGATTTCCTGATGGCTCCTGTGATAAAATGGTAAGCTAAAGAATTCTAAGTTAAGAGCAGCCAGTACCACAGTGCTCAAGGGTTCCATCCCAACTGGTATTCAATTACACAGCAGTGCTCAAGAGCTTTTCAGTTGAAACTTTAGTGATTTTGAATTGAAAAGTAGTTTGAGTCTAGGAAGGTAGGATGCCAGAATTATTTAGTTCCTGGAAATTACTGTGGTTTTTTCCATTCATTTGTATAAATATGTTGGTAATTGATTCACATTCTTTGTTCAGACGTTCTTCCAGTGACAGAAGTTTAATGTTTGCGTGCATAAACCAAAGATTTTTTTCAAAATTAACTAATTTTCTCATGCAGTTTTAGCTTCTTTGTTTTACTGAAATAAACATCTTCCTGTTTCAGAATACTTATATTTAATTAATAACTTCTTTATTTTTTTGTGGTAAAATAGTGTGCTTCTTTTACCCTGCTCTAATTTTATAAGTTCAGCTGCTGAAGTTGGAAAATGGCTAATTTCTGTGACGTTTCAGTGAGTGCCACAGGGTGGGGGCGAAGTGCACGTTTGTCTCCGTTTTCCTTGATTGTCACACATGGCTAAAATGTACTTTTCTTAAATTTTGTTAGCCAGAAGTTCAAATTCCGGTTTAATAAATGAATTGAGGATTTGGCCTGTGTTCTGATTTAAAACCCATCACAGAATGGATTGTGCAAGAATTACAGTTCAGCCCTAGAGCACAGCAGCCAGTCTGTGCTCTGTATATCTTGCTCACAATCAGAGCAAATGATCATTTGGAGGTGTTGTGCTTGGGTGCTCAGCTGTAGCTGACATATGCATGGCATAGGTAGTATCAGATCGGGGTGTTAATTCTGTTCCATGCTGAAAGGGATTTGTGGCTGAAAGTATTCAGTGTGACGATGGATGTAAAATTAGCCAAAGTGTTAACTTTAAATGTAATTATGTAGCTCTTGGAGTTGTTGTAATTGCATTTTATGGTTCCTTTTCCATTATGTGTCCAGCAGGGAGACTGCTCAGCTTCACGTTTTGGTGCTCTATCAGCTGATCTGGAACTCTCAAAACATGCTGCATAGTTTTATTGAAAATAATTGCTACAAGCCCTGTTATGACAGTGCAGAACTGGGAATGTGCAGTTTTGCCAGGTTGTGGGGTGATGGAGGGAACCCACTTTCCTACACTGTGTTAAGCTAGCTAATAATATTTCAGACACAGAAGTTTAATATTTTGGATAGCTTTAAACATAAATTTATTGAGCCCTGAGACCAACAGAAGCAGAATTACTTGTTTCTGAGGGCTGGGACCTGGACCAGCCACACTTTAAACTGTTTGAGGGCAAAGATTTCAGGGTGGGTACCCTGCTGAAAAGCCCCAAGTCAGTCTGAACTTTGCAGTCGAGGCAGGGTTTTTCCACCAGCTCTCACATTAATCCTGCTCACAGTCTGCAGCACAAGACTCTCAGGTAGGCACTTCTGGATCAAAGTAAGAAAACTATTTCCAAATGTAATTTTAGAAAGAGGAGGAATGCTGCACTAAGCTTAATCGTCCAAACTTGATTCCAAACCTGTGGGAAGATGAAGATTAAACACAGTCCTTTTGTGGAGAGAGAGAAAAAAACTGAGCACAAAGAGAATGTCAGCCTAGCTTAATATTTTGATTTTTGAAATTATTTAGAATAGTCGTTGATTTCTTAGATATTTATAGATATGGCTTAAATATTGTGATCATATGGCCAGATTGAGAGATTTTTGTTTTAGGAATTATAATTGCATTCTTACAAAAATGTGTCCTCATGGTCTGTAAATAACTAGAGAAATGGATGCAATTATATGACCCAATCCAGCCCTTGTTTAGCAGTTAATTTCTCCAGATTTCTATGAGCATTTGTTCTGACCTACACAGATTTGGTTGTTGGTTTAAATCTAGCCAAGGCTGGTGGTGTCTTAATTGCTACCACAGAGCAACCATTTGGCCTGTGCGAGATGAATGTTGTCAAGGTACCTTCTGCAAGGCGGACATTCATCCACTGGGAATGTATCAAGAAAGTTTTCATTAATTGGTCCCTTTGTTGGCATTTGTGGCAGAGCAGCCAAAAACTGAGTATGAACAGACACTATGTCAGGGGGTGAGATTTATTGGCAAGTCTCAGTAAAAACTGGTATTTACTACATATATTGTAAGCAGGGGCAAAGGAGTTTCCCCTTAAAAACAGCCTGGCATTAAATTTACTCAAACTTTTTTTCTTTCAAGGCAGGGAGATTTAACAAGAATTTAGACTCAATCAGAAGTTAAATGGGAAATAGCCAGTTAATATTTTTCAATGTTGACTGTCTTGCATCTTCTTTTTAATGTGATGTGAAGTGTTATGATGGGCTCTGTAACGTACAGACAGATTTGCATGGACCTATGAATACTTCTGTCAGATGAGAACACTTGACAGTTTTTGTCCTAACTTCATTAGCTTAACCTGTAGATAATAGCAATTACAGTTGATAATGTATACATGTTGGATAAAGCATGACAAATGTTTTTAAACATAGTTCCAAATCTTTATATTTTTATGTTCACGTTAATTTCTGCATTTTCATCTTGTGTTAAAAGGATGCACTTCATTACATTGCAAGGGACATAGTGGTAATGATTTGTGCATTTTGTCTTAGCGCAACATGCTTGTTTGTTTAACTTTGTGTAGAGCAAGGCTGTTTGCATGAGGCTTTCTGTTCTGCTTGTGTGAGCCCATTTTAACTTTTTTTAATATCCTATGTGCTATAAATAAAATAACAGTTTGGACTTACTGCTCCAAAGGAGAGGTCTGATCCTGAAATTTGAATATATTACCTGTTCAATATTGAGCTTTGATACAAGAATAAATAGGTTGAACACCCAAATACTGATAGCTTGATTTAAAAGTGCTTAGTATTAATCTGTGCAGTTCGCATAAGGAGTCAAAGTTTCATTCTCTTGGATTTGCAGCCATGAGTCTGGCAGTGTGTTTGGAAAATATTAGCTTCGTTTCTCTCTTCGTCAAGCTGCTCCCAATGTTTCCTGTCCGCCGATCCCCCTGCATTCTTGCCCTCTTCTGAGCAGCAGTGTCCAGCTCTTGTGGCCTCTTGCTGTCACTGCCCTCCCTCCTGTGAGGACAGTGGCTGGCGGTGGTGTGTCCTGCTCTCATCCTGCACTGTCCTGTGCTTATCCATGGCAGCTCCCACTTCTGCCATGTTAGTCTAGCCAACCCTTTGCGTACCAGTTTCATGGCTTGGATCTCTTCTATTTTTAATTTTAATTCAGTTTTTTCGGTCGTCAAAAATGTACATGCACCAGATATGGAGGAGTGTTCTCTTTGTGAAGTTCTCTTCCCTGACCATTACTGACTGTCTTTCATCACTGCTTATTTTTTAATATAAAAACACATCTTTTTACTCATTCTAGAGTGTGTTGTAGTGTAGATTGTGAAAAATGTTTTTTTAAAAAAAGGTAATTCATAGTTGGGTAGAAACCATACTTCTCACTGCATTCTATGGATAAAATACTATCCAGCTGTAAAACTACTATAGCTACTGCTCTATGCCTAACATCGAGAAAGAATATTAGCATCTCAAATTAACTCAATGTCTCAGCATCCTTATCCCTATCATTTACTCTTATTTAAAGCTGAGATTTAGTCATTAGATGTAGTTCCTTCAAAGGCACAAACACTTGGATTCATCTAAGTAATCCTCTGGTAAAATCCTACTACTTGATTTACTCAGGGCACATCTCCAACTTTAAATATATCCCTTATTCAAATATAGGCATACATCCCCTATGGAAATAAAGCAGGAATTCAAGACTTGTCTAAACTTGTCAGTTCAATTTAGCAAGGTGATTCCATGAGACTGTAGATGATTCCAGAGTTAAAAATCTTTAATAAATCAGATAGTTTAGAAATTTACTGTGCTGTAAGTCTTGGTAGTACTGACTACTTAATGGTTACTTTATGACTCATGATAGTAATTCTAGAATAATCTAACTTGAATTTTTGTTCTGATGGTTTAATCATTGTTCTATGCCTGTCATTACTTTTGAATTTTAGAACCTTAATAATGGTTTGCCTTATGGGGAAAAAAACTGAAATATGTATAATGAAAAATACAAAATCTGAAAATATTTCTCAAAAATAATATTCTCAGGGGAAAAGGTCAAGAATTCAATGCAGCCACATCTGATTCATCCTTTTTATATTATCTTTTATTTTCTACTGTAGATTTCTGCAAAAGCTTAACAACTTTGTAGAAAATATTGTAAAGTAGGAAAGACAAAGCTGTAGAGAGTATTCCTTATTTTGATACTGGAAAAAAAAAATAGAACTGATCTCCCTTCAGTTTCCTCAGTCAAAAAAAGAAAGTTTACATTTTAAGTGGCTTGCTTAAAAGCTGTGTAATTTCAGCAGGGAGGAGTTTTTTTACAGTTACCTGTGAAATACACAGTAGTAGATGAAATCACTTTTTCATAAGTGAAATAAAAAATTGGAAGCAGTAGTAGTTTTCCTAGAAAATTAAGCCTGCTGGTTTGATGTATGGCATTAGGGATGTGGTGCATCTTTTGTTTACAGAGTGAATACTCTTTATACACAAGGCAATAGCCATAGTAGTGTATGAAGTACTACGTGAGAAGGGTTCGTGCTTTTTAAATATTTTCTAAATAATCAACCTTTTGGATTTGGCATGTGGAAAAGTAGTATGAGTAAAAGTTTCACTATATTAAGTGGTTTAGTTGCGTATTCCACAGGTCAGCAAGAGATTATAAATTTAACGCAAAATTTAGCCTGTAATGCTTCACCTCTGCCCTCCCAATGAGCTGTATTAAGCTGGTTCTCACTGGGTGCTGTAAATGTCTTTTGAAAAATAAATTCATGAGCCCCAGTAAGAAATGTACATTACACTGATTCAACTAGAGGGTTGCTAATTTGAATTTTATTAAAATCCATCAACCCTGTTGCATTTACTGCCCAAAATTAAGGAACTTGTTCCAGGGTCAGGAGGACAGGGATCTTGGTATCTGTGCTGCTTGGGTTGCTCAGCCAAAGCCCTGCCAGCTCTTGTGGTTCCTTGTCCTGTGGTGTGAGAGTCCTGAGGTCTGCTGATGTGTTACTGAGATGTAATACTGAGTTATTGACTAAATGGTCACATTAACTTCAAGGGATTAAAGGTCATATTAACTTCCAGGGATTGATTTTGCAGTTCTTTAAAGTGTGCTAGGGTCCAAACTTCATGGAGTATAAAGTAGGCAGAAATTCACAGAACAGCAGTTGAATGTGCTGTAGCATATTCCAAATTCTTATAAAAACCTAATTGTGTGGTACACTGTGTAAGTAAGAATATCATAAATAAAATAGATGTTGAACTCAAGGCGTTGAAGACTGCAACAACATTAATACCTTTTTTTTTGAGACAGAAGGGGCTTGTTTAGTTGCTTGTTCTTTATTCTGTAGCAGATATCAAAGGTAATAATAATGAAATGCAAGTAATTTACTTCAAAAATGTTCCATGAAAAATTTCTAACTTTTTGAATATTTGTAGAACTGTGAACTGACCCTATATCTGTGTTTCAGAGTATGTTTGCCAGGTGATACATTGTTTCTCACAGTATCCAACCTGCTGAAAAATATAGTGTGATGTATATTAAGAATAAGACTGTAGAACGCAGTTGTTTTATCAAGATATGATAACGATACTGTAATTGAAAAGGCCACAAGGTTAGGTTTGTGTTAACCAGCTTTTCCTGTTGCCTCATGGTGCCAAATATTTCACCAAGTGTCCAACAGATCCTGCTTAAAGTGTGTTTTTCATTTGAGTTTTGCACTTCAAGGTTTGTGCTTTTTCAAAATTTTTGTAGTGATTTCAAAAGCAAAAGGAAATTAAATACTTAAGAAAATGTTTTTGAATTAACTCTTATACCAAGAACCAGAGTCCTCAAGAAATACGGGGACAATATGACATTTAAGATAAACATCGGGAGAGAGAACAGTAGTATCATGTGAATGTTATCAGGTGAGCTAATATATTCCCAGAATCAATAGGTTTATTTTTTAGCATTCACAATAACTGAAAAGCTTCATATGCTGTAAAGTGATACAAATCCCAAACGGGGAGTTAAGTTACTTCTAGTACAGCTATAATAAAGGAAAAATAGGTTGGGCATATATCACCAACCTTCATTTTCCCTTCCTTCTGCTGGACTTGGGAAAGAATTGTTTACTGTTTTCATAAAATCCTATAAAATAGTAACATGTTAGTAAAACTTGGTTTTGAACCCAGTAATCAGGATGCGTGCTCAGCAAAAAGTTATTTTTATGAAGTGCTTCAAACCTTTGCCCACATGCAGCTGAAAGATTTAAATTTATCCCGGAAAGGGCTGAGAACAGTGCTCGGGTGGGGTGTGAATGACATGAAGATCATCTGCACACATCTGGAGAAGTGATATTGCAGGAGACGTGGAGGGTCTCTAGCATTTGGAGTAAAAACTCACAACTGGATGCAGGAGGGAGATGAGCAGCAGTGCAGTTGGAGCCAAAGGAGGGAGGTCGAGTGAAAACAGGCCTGTCTGTTTCGTTACAGAGCCTGGACAGGCTGCAGCTGAGATTAACCCAGAAATGAGGCTGAATGGGAAAGAGGAGGAGATCACAAACGTCCATCATATTTCACCTCCTGCAGAATAAAATCAAACCCCTGGCTCTGTTTCTTCAGGCAGCTCCTCTGAAGGTTACGCTGGGCAGGGACCAGGATCAGATGCAAGAATCTGGTAACTAGGATTGAGGGAAGATCCCAAAAAAAGAGCATGGTTGATTTATGTCTGAAGTATTGACAGAGAGGGCATTAGAGTGCTCCTTCAGAACTTTGGTACTTTGGTAAGCTGTCCTCTGTGTCTGAGGGCCTGAACAGGGTCTAAAACAGCTGGAGAGGCTAAAACCTCTGTTTTTTGTCTCGGAGAGGAAAGAGAAGGACGGTTGAATCAAGAGTGGGTTTTTGCTACAGACAAGCATTCCTGGATTTTGATTAGCAAGCTAGAGAGTAGGAAAAGTAAGTCAATAAGAGCATGAAAATAAGTACATAAATCCAGATGAAGTGGGGTCACTGGAATAAAAAAAGAATAAGTATTAAAGAGCTGATGTTTGAGGATTTTTCTTAGTGTCGATGTAGTTTGCTAAAGGCATTAGATGATAATAGAGGAAAAAGGCCAAGAGAGGAATAAGCAAATAGGTCCAGAAAGCAGGGAGATCAAAATGGAGAGAAATAGATAGATATAGATATAGATTTGTATTTTAATTAGTAGGTTCCCTACAATGGAGTCGATACTAGTTAGACGAAATCATAATCTTTTTAATATAAAAATTGCATATACTACAGATATTAAATTTTCCAAATCTATAGGAAAGGAGTTAAGGGCTATGTGATTAACCTGAAAAATAAGTAATTTTCTGCAGTATTCAAGAAATGAACAGAGTAGTGTTTTCTGCACTGATTATTATTTTTCCAAAGTATTTTTGTGACATGTGGCTTACTGTGTTTTGCTGTCTCCTTCCAATATAGTTCAAAATCATTTTTCAGTCAGACAGGGTTTTCATGCAGCAATAAGAAAGTGTGACCAGTTTTGTGGGAGTGTTTTCTCAACATTCTTGGCAGGAGAGAGGCCAGTATGCTTCTGCTTTGGGCAGCTGGTCAGTGATGTTTCCATGTATTTCCAAGAAGCTGATCTGAGAAGTTGTGATCTTTGAGGCCAATCCAAATACCTAGCTGTTGCCTATATAGAATACAATGACTAAATGCAATTACCAAAATTGTTTGTGCCTTCATGTTGTCATCTTCAGTTGAAGAGATAGAAAAGGGGTCTCTGGGTCTCGAAGAGAGAACCTTTATGGATCCCAACAATGCTTTAGCCATATTTTCAGCAAGTTGTAAGGTAGTGCTTGGTTTTGAATGCAGAGGGGACTTCAAAAGCACAAAAATGGGATTTTGTGTACATATGTGAGGTTGGAGGTACAGCCACCTGTTTATGGAAAAACACCTATGAAAAAGCTTGAGGTCGCAGCTTAACATTTTAGTCATACAGCCCTGCTGCAGTTGTGCAGGGGATGTGTCAGGGTAACACCCATCAGTGCAACTAACAGATACATCAGTGAGCAAATAGACTCCAGGAGAAGTGCTCCTTTTACATTTGGGGTTTTATCAAATACATGATACTAGTATTCTTTTCTTTCCTGTCCAAAATGAATTATAAACTGAGGGATTCATTTGAGCAGAGATCTCCCTGAACACTTAAAGAACAGGTGTTCCAGGTCCTAAGTTCAGTGCCCCCACTGATGTTGGTATAAAGGGCAGTTAAAGTTCCAGAGTACGGAAAAACTTGGTCTCTAACACGATTATCAGCTGATAGGCTTGATTGTGTAGCAGCTTTCTGAACTTCAATGCTTTTTCCTGTTGGTCCATCACATCTACTGAGCAATTTAATATACCAGAAAAAAGAGATTATTGGAGGTGAATGAAAGCTACAGGAAGATGGAGCTTTAATGATTCCCTTTCAGTTGACATTGGAACCACTGAAGTCAGAATGCTCTGCTCAGAATGAATGAGAAAGAAAATGTGTTACCATTCTAATTATTGTTGCCTGTTTGACGTGGGATTTCTTGAATAACCATGTCCTTGAATAACCAGTTCTTAACTAAAATGACACAATTTTGTAGTCAGTGATCCATGACTTTAAATATTTGGAAGGGCTATTGATTCACTGAACTGGAAGAAATTAGAGATGTTGAGGCATATTTTCAAAAGTAGAATTGCATGTCGTATAAATTATATTTGATCATGTATATTTTATTTACCATTTAAATCATAAAAAATCTAGGCACATGTAATACAGCATTCAATTTATCTTTAATAGCTTTAACTAACCATTGGTGGTTATGTTTAAATCAGCTCTGTGTAGTACTACAAGAGCTGCCAGCACCTCCTCGAGTTCCTGTGTCGTGGTCCCCTGCATGTACCTATTTCTGTTTGTGGTAGTCACTCTCTAGGTAAATCATCCATAAGACCAGTGATTCCATCAGCAAATTATCCAGAAAATGCCGTCAGTGCGCATGGTGACACTTGTGCCACTGGTGGTTCTGTTGCCATTCCAGTGGGATAATTAAATTGGCAGTTTCCTCTTGTGCCCAGCATCATCATCTCCCTTCCTTTGGCTTCTTAGCTTAGACCTTCTCCTTTTCTCTGTCCTCCTGAGTATCAAATGCATTATTGATTGCTCCTCTCCCATCCTCCTCACTTCCACTCCTCCAACCTTTTTTTTTAATTTTGTTTTTGATTGGCAGTATCATCCCGACAAACAGGAGGCAGATGTGCCAGCAGGAGAAGTGGAGGAGCGCGTGCAGCGGTTCATCGAAATTGATCAAGCGTGGAAAATTCTAGGGAACGAGGAGACAAAAAAAGAGTATGACCTGCAGCAGCGTGGTAGGTTCCTGCCAAGGAGTGCTGGAGTGGCAGCGGCTCTTTAAATAGGCAGGGGCTGGGAGTGGTAGTTAGATGGTATTTTAAAATGCTGTATAGTGCTGAACGAAATGTTTCTTTCACTCTTGTCCTACTTTCAAACGTGGATCCATTATTTATAGCTTTTGTTACACATACATTAGCTGCTGAAAACAGGGAATTACTTCTACAAAATGTTAGGGGGCATTATTCCTAATAGTTTGAATTATTATGAAATTTATACTAATTGCAAATCTTAGCTCTTTTTATTGCATGAAGGTAGCTCCATTAATTGTTCTTAGTTTTAAGTTTTATATTTCATTTTGTTGCAGTGTTTTAGGTGTAAGTATTAATCCATCTATACCTAGTGTTCACTGTGAATGGATTTATGACCAGAATCATTAGGACATGTTCTTTTTCGTTGTGTGTGTTAGGTAGCGTTCATAATTCATCCATAGTCTAAACTAGTCTTTCTAAAGCAGGTTTGTAAATAATATTTCAATATAACGTATTATTAACTAGCAGGTCTAGCATGCATTTCTTTTTAAACCTCTCAGAAAACAGCTTCTTAAAACAGTGACAGGCTGTTGTGAGAAAGAAAGGGGGGAAATGTAGGTCAGGTCTGTCACACATGGGCTACCATTACATGAAGTGATAGGCTGTCTTTCTGCTCTGGCCTCAGGATAGGAGTCCCTCAGCCTTCCATTAGAACCTTCAATAAATGTATATCCACCCTACATGTTAATGGGGGGAGTCAATAATAGTGGCTTGCCTGTGGGGAAAACACTCGGTCGCACTCTGCAGTAACACACTCCGGTCCGGCATTGACGTGGAGCCACCACCACTGTGGAATGTGTCTGATAAAAGCCCACTGTCTCTGCAGCTTGTTATTGAATTCCCTGCCATTGTACATTGGCACACCATCAGACCTTGCTCTCTTGTGCTGATTTTTAACTCCCCTGCTGCCGCCAACACCACAACTTGGAGAGACAAAGGCGTAGTCACTGTGGCACATAGGCATCACTGCAGGATAAAGAGAGAGATATAGAATTGCATATACACAGGGTGAATTATCTACTTAAATAACCTTGTATTTCAGACTTTGTGTGGCCTTGGGATGAAAACTGAGTTGTTGAATAAATATTTTAAAAGAACAAAAAAATTGGATTTTGTGCTAATTTGTAATGTAAACAGTATTAAGATCAGACTTAAATAAATTTTTCATCTCAAAGTAATTTTTTAAATGCCTGAAGATGGTGTCAGAACAGGAGTTTCTGCTGTACAGTGCTCTCATCCTGTTGTACTTTGAGCATGGTGATATTGGTTGTATTTTATCTTTCCACAAATTGTATGTGCAGAGGATAAAAGAAATATTAGAGATTAGCTTAGAAATCTTTTCTCTATTTAGTGAGTTTTACCTAAAGCTTAAATCCAGACTATAAAGTTCTGTTTCGCCTGGGTCAGGTTAATCCACTGAAGTAGAGAGCTACATCTATATTTTGTTTTCCCTTAGAATTCAAGGACATTGCTACAAATTAGCTTTGACAGTAACTTGAAGATTATCTGTATTTTCTGAGATTCTTTTGCATCCAGATGAGTTCCTCGAAAAACCATCTCAAGATTCTGTATAAAGACTTGGTAAATACAGAAATCAGATTGTACCTTTATTTAGCAGGTGTTTGGTAATGGGATGGCTATGACTTGTGTTTTAGTACAGAGTGTGCCATGCCCAGGGCCCCTGTGTTTCAGGCTGAGCCACACCTAACACACATGTGCAGTGCTGCTGCATTCTTTCCAGCATGTTCCCTGGCAGCAAAATGATGGGGAAATAAATTCTAGTTCTTTGAATGCCTGTCAAGCTGCTTCTGAAGTCATGATTCTAGACAAATTCGTAGACACTGCCATAAAAGCTCACAGAAACAAAGGAATTGAGACAGCAGCTAAGGGGAATAGTGATGAGAAGGATAACACAGCAAGTTAGTAAGATATAAAGGAAGCCTAGGAAGCAGGATCCGAAGGGTGCCTGTGTGTGTGTGTGTGTGTGTGTGTGTGTGTGGCTGCCCATCAGCAGGAAGCCCTTTGCATTGTAGTCTTTTTCCCATTTCACAGATTGTTTATTTGTATGTACCGTCTTGTGTTACACTAACTAAATCCTAATTACTTGGCTCAGGAATTCAGTAGCCAGAGAACTTCCAAGGAGATGAAGTTCTGTGGGGCACTATGGTTTTAATTTTCTTTTTGTTTGAATTGTTGAGAGAAACAAGTGAATGTGCTTTTATACTTAATACTGCTTTCCTCTGAAGGTTTCCCAATAATCTCCTAATTTTTTTGTGCCTTCAGGCCAGAGCATTAAAGGGGAAGGGACAAACCACAAACTGTTCAGAATTTTGGCTCAAATGCTTGCCCAAGCTTTTCTGATCTAGAAATCTTACAAGAACTGCCTTTTTGTATGTTTTCTGAAATGTTTTCCAATTCATTGTTTTGTCATATAAGAATACCTTTTTATGATAGTGAATCTTTTGCTTGCAGTCCCTGTGAAAAATCTGGGGGTGGGAAAAATAACCTGCATAACAATTTACCTATGAAGAATGGACTTGGGTTTTTTCGTTAATAGATTTTCTTCGTACATTTCTCCATTCTTTGGTATCCCATTAAAAAAGTGTGAATATGCAGTCAAAATCAAGCTTGACATTAACAATTACCAAAAACTTTTCAGTGAGTTTAGCTTGGAAAAAACCTGTTCTACATTTTTCATATTAGACGTCATCTGAACCCTGAAAGTTCATGCTTTTGTGACACAGTTGGAAAGAAGAAAAACTTCTCACGGCATCAGAGAATCACACCGGCTAGAGGAGACTTTCATAGGACATCCAGATCAATCTCCTGCTTAAAGCAAGTCCTCATAGTCAGTGGCTCAGGCCTTTTTTCCAGCATCGATTTAGTGTCTCCAGAGATGGAGATTCTCAAGCTGCTCTGGGCAGCAGTTCAGTGTTTGAGCACCCTCACAGTAGAAAAACCAGCCAAACCCCAAATCAGCCAAAACATGTTTTGCTTCTATCAAATTGCATATAAGAACTTAGCCACTTGACCCTTTCACTTCTCTTCCTTCCTGTGGTGCCTCTGAGAAGTCTCTCTACATCTTCCTTGGCCCCGATCATGCTGGCAATCCAATGGACTCACTCTCATTTGTCAGGGCTTTGCACTGGGGACACCAAAACTGGACACAGGGTTTAAGATGCAATTTCTTTAGTGCTGAGTAGAGAGGAAGAAACAATCCCTTTGCTGACCCATGTTGATCCTATTGTCCATTAGGTCCCTCTGGTCCTAGTGTGGAGCACTGCTTTCCATCCAGATGTCTCCCACCCTATACAGGTTATTCCATCCCAAAAACAGGATTCAGTCTTGCTTGAGCCCTTTGGTGTCCCTGCCAATTCTATATCCTGTCCAGGTCCCTTTGGATAGCAGCCCTGCAACTTTTGTAGATTTTTGTTGACTTATGAAGGAACCATATCTAAACAATCACGTTAGTAAGACAATAATGTGAATTCATTCAATATTTTAATTATTAATGATTAACAGAAAGGTCACAAAATTAAATCAATAAGTATGTGCCTTAGATTAATTTCTGGTGATAAATGTAGCAAATAATTCAAAGCTAGTAATGGGATTGACACTAAAACCAGTTGCTTTGCATATGATCTTGGGTGGAAAAATTAGGAATCATGGGGATTTCCCATGTATGGCTCTAGTGAGGTTCTGTGGAAGATGGTGTATTTTCACATGAGGATGGACACTGATGTCCATAACTCACAGAATCACAGAATGGTTTGGGTTGGAAGACATCTTAAAGACCATCCGGTTCCAGCCCCTCTACTGTGGGCAGGGATATCTTCCTCAGGACCAGGTTGCTCACAGCCCACATCCAAGCTGTGAACATTTCTAGGGATGGGGTATCCACTGCTTCTCTGGGCAACCTGTGCCAGGGCCTCACCATTCTCACAGTCCAAAATTTTTCCCACTATCTAATGAGAAGCTGCTCTCTTTCAGTTGAATCCATTCTTCCTTCTCCTGTCACTACATACCCTTGTAAAATGTCCCTCTTCATCTTTCTTGTAGGCTCTGAGCCTTTATAGCCTGGGGGAGGAGTTTTCACATCTTGGTACATACCTCCTTTGGATTTTCAATTTTTTTAAATTATACTTTTAGAAAAATATTATAAATGCAATTTTCAGGGATGAGTAATATTCCAGTGTAATTTCCATTTTGTTCTTATGTCATTCCTTAGGCATTAGGAATTCCAGGTTCTAACTGGAATTGCCACTATTCCAGCCTGTGCCAGTTGCCTCTAAGAATGGCTCTGCTTCCACTCTCTCTTCCTTTCCGTTAGGTAGTGAGGCACAACAAAAAATTGTACTTAGCCTAGAATAGCACATTTCACTAATCCAGGCTTTGCTGACAATACCACTGAAACATTTTTCAGTGTTTGAACTCTCTGGTGTTAAATCTCATCTGCTACAAGTGAAGCAGGATTGTTTTGGTATTTTTATAACAAACATACCTTTTTTTTTTATGATAGTTCTTAACACATGACTTCATTAAAATTTCAAATTAATGTAAGCGTGATTGTTTTAAATTAACTCAAAAGACTCAATTTTAAGTAATTCTTTTAAAAATGAAAAGCCTGTCAGAAAAAAATGAACTCGTGAAAACATCCAGTGATGATTTTGATGCAGAGTAGATACTATGAACAGTATGTAACTGACAAATATATATATTGAAGTTTAATTGTGTTTGGTTTAAAAAAAAAACCAATCCTAAGTATGTATGCATGATAAAGAGCTAGAAAAAAAGTATTACTACTATTTTTACTATTACCATAAACTGTTAAAAGGGTTACATTTCCATTTACTGCTTGCAACTGTTTCCCTAAAACTCAGGCTTAAATAGCCCAAGAAATATTTATTGTATCCTCAAGTGAAACTTAAATACTTTTCCTCTTTTACAATTTCTGAATGACCCAGCAAGGGCTCTAGTAAAGCTTTACTGAACCAAGCTCCTAATAGTTATTTAATGTTGTTCTGTAGCCTGAAAGAATCTCAGTAGATTTTTCCTTTTAATCTCTTTGAATTGCAGGCTCATAAACCTCTCTGATGAGCCTGCCAGTGTTTTCTTAGATCCTGCAGTTGAGACAATGAAGCTGCAGAATCCTTTCACCTCTTGTTGTCAGACAAATCCAATAGATGGCAAAGCCAGGCATGCTGTACTGCTGGGGCATTAAAATGTTTTTTCACGAGTTCTGGTGGGTGATCAGGTCTTCACATTTCCCTGTATGTTCAGGGTGTTTTAGAAATGACAACTATGTACACAGAGTTTTACAGTCTGAGCAGATGTCACATGCAAGGCCGCATAACTCAGCACTGGTAACACTGCCAGTCTCAATCTTCTTTGGCAAGGGAGTGAAAATGGGGCAGGTTTACTTCAGAGAACCACCAACAAGGAGCCATGGTTGTATTGTACCAGTTCCCTTAATGGTGCCTTATGGCCCATCTGCCCGTTTCATATTTTCTAGCAGTGAGGCATGACCCAGACCTACACCACCAATTCTATAAAAGTTGTTCTGAGTGAAATCCTGCTTCGTGAATTCCAAATGGGTAACTCTGGGGGTTTTCTAACTCAATTTTTTGTTACCTGTACATGAAAATCTTTCCATTCTACAACTTCAGATACCCTTTTATTTTGTGAGAATTGTGAGTTTTTCTTCCCAGTATTAAAAATAAATGTTAAATAGGAAGCATTTGTCATTTTCATGTTGTTCTCACAGTTACAGTACTGTCTTATTTGATTGCAGTGGTGAGAAGTGTACTCAAAGGTTCAGATAAGTAGGCAAACTTCATTTTGATCTGTTTTTTTATTGTTTTATTCCTCGAAGAAGAGGATTCTGCTTCAAGCAAGGCCTGCTGGAGGAAAGGTTTGGTGGGTGTTTTCAGGACATTCACCATTCCAGTCCTCATGTTTTGTAGCTTGTACCAGGCAAACTCCCAGTAACATTGGTATTATTCAGCATGAGATAAGGCCATTTGATCCTTTATTGTATTTTGGCACCTCAGTCAACTAATGCTCAGATCAGGTGTTAGGAACATGTTCTTACTCCATATAACTGGTGTATCTTCCAGTTTTCTTTCATCATTTTTTCATCAAAAAATCCTGCTGATTTTTTCCCTTTCTTTTGACAGTAGTGAAGTACTGGGTCTGAGTGGGTTAATTTTCTTTTCATTCTGACCTTTTCTTTAGCAAATAGGTGTTCAGCAAAGGTAACATCAAAGAGGCAGTACTGATGCTGTCATTATTTCCAGTGTGTCTGATTTAATTGCATTCATTAGAATTAATTCAGGTGAGGCTCATTCCCAGGCATATATAATGTACATTTCAGTTGAAAAGTGAGTTGCAAAATTAAGACTGGGATTTAATAGTTGATGGTTGGGTTTTGGTGATAAAGGAAATACTCCCTTACCTGACCAGACAAAGGTTGGAGAGAGGCAGTTTTTCTGGGCTGCTGCTGCAGAGGATGCTGCAAAGTCCTTCAATTCTGCTTTCAGGCCCGAGCAAAGAAGTTACATGGAAGTTACAAGTTACACAGGAGAAGCTGGGAACCGCTTAGAATACTCTACAATGTAGTGATTAGGTAAAGGCAATCTCTTGGGAATTAAAACAACATAATCTGGGGGCCTGATTTTTCCAGTAAGTTCTCAATAAAATGTTCAGGAATAAGAGATTATTTCACTGCCAATTTTTCAAAGAAAGCTGGAGAAAACCCTCCATGCTCTCAAAAGCTGTTAAACTATAAACAGGCTCAAGAACTCGCTGTGCCAAGAGGAAGAACACCTCCCTCCTCAGTAACAACCTCATGTAAACTGTGCTTGGGCACTAAGCTCCTGAGTCTTGCCCAGTTTAAGGCATTTCTGTGTATGTGCTGAAGTTCAGCTTTTGGGCATTTCTTGTATTTCAAAATGCAGCATTTGGGGAGTTGGAGCTTTCAGGTGTCAGGCAGCAGCTGGGAGGCTTTGTGTCATTAAGTTGTAAGGAGTTACATCTTTTTTTTTTACTTTTTAAATATTACTTTTTACGGCTTTACTTGTAACTTTGTTGACAAGATCTCACATTATTAAGCTAAAGAACTTGGTATGAACTTTGTACATCAAATATGAGTGTACTGATAAATGGAAAAAAACCCACCAATTTGTACTGCAGACTTTGCATTTGGTACTGTCAGCTGTGTTGTACACTTTTCATGCTGTACTCAATGTTGGAAGAATCTGAGGGTCAAACGGCAGCAGATCTCTCAGGTACAGGCCAGAATTGACTTTTGTTTCTGTGCTGACAGATTCTTTATCATAAAAGAATATTTGGACTACTCCTCCCTACAGGTGTTTTTTATTTATCTTTCTGCAGGAATCTCAATGGTATTCTGGAAACTAAAGTTTTAGAGAACTGCATTTTTAACTGATACAGTGGTCTAGGTATGACTCTCTAGTAGGGACCAGATTGACTGCTAGGTATATAAAACTATTAATTTATCAGAAAAGACTGAACATCTGTCATGTTTGCTTTATAGAAGATAACCTGACAAAAGAATGGCCACTTCATGCACAGATTTATCTTGAGGATATGTCCTGGAATGAAGGTATGAGTGCCTTGCTGCTGGTTCCTAATGCCTTTCATTGTGTCTGTTAATGTTTTTTATTTTTTTTGCATCTTACACCTTTTTGTCTTACTTTAAGTTCTGTTTTTTCTGTATTTCATGAGACAAAGGTATTTTGCTCTCTGAGGTTACCTGGATTAGAATTTAACTTTCTGTGACACTTGCTTTCCATTCCTTCCACATCTCTTCCCCCCACCCCCAATTTCAGTACCACTTTTCACCTAGCTTTCCTCTTGTATAATTGAGTAAAGAGATTCTTCCCATATCTCTTGTGCATCTTCCTCTTCTTCCTGTGATGATAGAATGCATGTGTTTCATACAGGGCTTTTATCTTCATCTTTCTTCATCTTCACTTTTTCTTCACCTGTTTCCCTCATTGCTGTTACTCCGGCTTTTCTTATTTAATTGCTTTTGGAATAAATGGCTAATTTTTTTTTTTCAAGATGTTAGGAGGGAAAACCCTACTTTCCTTTCTTCTGTTTCCTGGGTTAGCTCTCCACTGGCTCTCCACTGGTTGTTTGGTGTAAGAATACCTCAGTCACAGAAACATTTTGAGAGTACAGTTATTTTTTGAGCTACAAATGGTAGCACAGATACTGATACTTACAACCCAGCAGTTGGAGGTCATTTGTTACTAACAGCAGCTTTGTGAAGAAAATTCAAAATAAATTCTTGATTCTTCTCCAGCACTAAAGATGCTTTTGTTTTCTTTTTTGGCAGATGAGCAACTCTATACTCTCTCATGCCGATGTGGTGGGAATTACAGTGTCTTCAAGAGTGAAACCAAAGATGTATCTTTAGTTTGTTGTGACACATGTTCACTTGTTATTGAGATAGTTCAGTGATTGTTTCAATGAAGTACATTAAGTGTTACAAACTTTTCAAAAGACTGGACAAACAAGTGACAGCATGTGCTAAAGAAATGTATGTTAAAGGAAAGGGGAGCACTACAAGAACAATTTCATTCAGGCTTAAAAATGAAAAGTGTCCCTTTGCTCACACAGCTATGCAGACATGAGGGTTGGATTTTCCTTCTACAGCTAAAGAGCTGTTATTAAACACCTCCAACCCAGAACACTGAGTTCTGTACAACTGGAATGTATCTCGTGATCTAAACAACGTTTCTTTCCCAGGTAACAACAGAGCAAATTCTTTCAATTTCGGTTGAAGCAGCTCTACCTTGGGCCCTTCCTCTTAGATTAAATCCTTTTAACAGCTCAGATGACAAAATTCAATCAGGAGGCACAGATGTGAGAATGCTTTGAAGATAATGGAGAGCAAGCTTCAGCAGTGGGAAACAGGAACATTTTCTATTTATAAGCTAAATATTTAAGTTCATTAAATCCCCTCAAGGACTTGAGCTGAGAAAGAGGAGACAGAGTGGCAGATGGAAGAGGCTGGTTGTCCCAGTGCTGAGGAGCAGGGCTGATGGCTGTGTACTGCCCTGTGACAGTGACTGACATCACCTGGCCAGGCTGGAGCAGCAGCACACTTTGAACTGAGGCTCTCCATCATCGGAACAAACGAAGTGATCATTCCTGCGAGGAAAGTTAACGAGGAAGCTGTGCTCTGACCCTACTGGGCAGTTAAAGGGAAACCCCACAGCACTCCTGGCAGTGACCAGCAGATCAGAGCCCCACTGGTGCCACGTTCAATTCCAGCCCTGGCAGCACCTGCTGATGTAGGGAGAGCCTAGCAGTGGCTCTGGCTGTGTGACCACACAGTAAAGTGCACTGTGCCTTTCCCATCCTACTTAACAGTCAGTGCTAACCTTGGCTTGTAACAAAACTCCAACACTTTCTCCTAAAGCCAAGCACTTACTGTGACCTGCCAGAGGAAGTGGAGCAAGAGGCACATCATTTTTGTTGGTGACAGAAGTGTATAATTCTCACTCTGAAGTTAGGTGTAATTTCAAAAAGAGACATCTTTGTCAAGTAATACTTGTGTTTATTTTAAGCAAAAATAATTCCATTAATTTTATTAGAAAATACTATGAAAACTCTCAATAGTAACTTAAGTCTTTTAATCATCAAGAAATCGATGGCTATTGGGGCTTGCACGTAGAAATCCAAAGTCGGTCAGCGGCCATATCTGTAAAATAAAATACAATTACAAAAGACTTTAATCACAACTCATAGTTCAGTATTTTCATTTGTTATTGTAATTGTTTATAAACAGCATAATTTTTTATCTCTTTGGTTGACAGGGTAAAGAACTTTACGCACCAATGTGCTTCTCTTACTAGGAGTAATAAATACTGTACATCACAGGGAACCATTCCACAGTGTGAAGTTTAGAATTTATACAGGGCATGCTTTGCTACTGAGAGCCTCAGGAATTCCATTACTTTTTTCAGCCGTGGAAATAAATATGTTCCTAAAGAGTGTCTTTCAAATGTTTTCTAGCTTGTAAAACTCTTCATGACTTAAAAGACAAGGTGTATGTTTTTTGGTTCAGCTAGGAGAAAAGAGTACCACACCCATGGACCTCCCTGTGGTGAGGTGTACATTTGCATTTGCAAGATGGGCCTTTGAACAGCAAACACCAAACCTTGGGACAAAAGATCTACAGGCTACAGGTAAACTTAAAACATATAAACAGGAATGAAGGGGTGGAGTGCCTGCCACCATCACGGCTCTGACCCAAGGGGCTCCTCTGAGAAGGGGACAGTTATTTACAAAAGAGCACAGCTCATGACCAACTACAGGTGTTAGAGAAGGATGCTGACCAATTAAAAAAATCTTCTCTCCAGAAATTACCTGTATGGCTATACATGTACTGCATGATCCCAGGAGTACTTTGCTCTGCACAGTCGCTAATTACATGCAGCATGATCTCAGATGTAAAAAAAGTAAAGGAAAGCAAGGACATTCATTTACTCATTGTCCTTTGTCTCCCTTGAATGTCTGTCTCTTTGCCAGATGCTCTTTCAAAGATGGCACAAGGGGCTCAGCAGGAAGAAGGGAAAGATGATGCTGAAGAATCAATATCCGCTGTAGCTCTAGTCTCTTAAAAATTTCACAGCCCCTGCTCAAGATGGAGCAGCCTGTACAGAGAAAGATCAGGCACTACCTTGTTCCTAGAGTATCTGTCAGTATTTTGTTTATTGTGCTTATTTTTCCATAGAATTTGGTCTTAAAGAAGGTATACAGTCACTGTCCAGGAACAGCAAACTAACAGCAACTCTGTGAGTTCATGGAACAACCGAAGCAGAGAGGGAGCCTTTGCTGCTTTCTGTGTGGAGTGAAAGAGTAATTGTCTCATTTAAAAAAGGAAGCACCGGCAAAGTTTCAGTTATTTTTACCCATGATTCATGACTCATGCCCAGCACTGAAGGCCATGAGAGAAGAGGCTGAGGCAGTTGAGGATAGGCACAGCAGGAGCCAGCAGCAGCTCCCTCCTGGCTGGGGCTGTGCACTGCTCCAGGGGCCTGGGCCCTCAGGAAGGCAGAAGGATGAGTCATGCTCAGGACCTCAAGTTCTGTGGATCAGAAAAAGGCTCAAAGCACTCTTGTGAAAGATCTTAGAAAATCCTTGTGGTTCTGGCAGTGCAGTTAGGGAGGAGCATGAGGAACAGCTGCTGATACACAAAACCACAAGAGGTAATGTCTGCGTTGATAAGCCAGTGAGCTTTTTTAAGTTCCACACAAATATAAAGATACAAGCCAACAACAGAAGGATATTTATGATCTTGTTTAGCAGCAAAGCTACGGAATTCAAGGCTGTGCAGAGGGCCTGTGCTGGCTGCAGGCTGGGTGTCAAGTCTTTGTTTGGCCTTGAAGGCAAACAAAAGTAAAAGGAAAGAAAAACATCCCATATAACAAATCTAAGCTGATCTCAGTAAAGGCCTGGAGAATGAAGTTTCTTAGTCCATTCACTCCAGCACAAATCTCATTTCAGGCAACTCAAATCACAGCTATTGCAATTGACTTTTTTCAGTAGAAGTAATCAAATTAGCTTTAAATGTTGCTTTGACAGTGTAATTTGAAATTTGTCATAGTAATCTTAGTGGTAGAGTTAGAATGAAAATTATGTTTTATCCAGTCTGCATGCAGGGAGAACCTCAGAAACAATACTTATGGTTGGAAAGAGATGGAAACCCCTCCTCTGTGAAACAAAGACATGCCACTCTGTGGTAATTCCCAAGTCCTTTAGAGTTATGACAGAAGTTGACTGTGACTTGTTCATTCAGACTGGCTCTTCCAATTAGCAGCTCTTTGCCCTCTTTGCTGTGGCCTACATAGATAGATTTGATCTGATGGACGGGGGATAAATGGGGCTAACTAGCTCTTTTGAAGATACACCAAGGGTCTAGTTTTGACATGGAGCCTAAATCCAGGGAATGCACAGGATATCCTACCTAGGACAGGATGAAGCATGGGTTCTGTCAAACTGGGATTCCCAGTGCTTTTACTGAATTTGCAGCTGCTTTGATTTCAGCAGCCCCTCATGGAATGACCTTGTGTGTGGAATGGCAGTAGATGTGGTGGCAGGGAGGAAAAGGAGCAGACAGAATCACATTTTGGTATTTCTGTAAGGGTTCAAAGCTGGTGCACCAACACTGAGAACCTTTGGTCTAAACTTCAGATAAACATTTACGTTCTGCCAAGGATAGGCTTGCTAAACAAATACAGCCAGCTAGGTTGGATAAGATCACTGTCTTCTGTTGCAATCCATGACTTCCAAATTAGATTTGGGGTTTTTTACATCCATTCCTAAAAACATAACTTAGCACTGAAAGGCGCTGTTACATCTGCTTCTCCAAAATCCATTTCTGAAAGCAGTAAAAACTATCTGATGAAAGAGAAGCCAAAGCTGCAGCAGGCTGCATTAAAAGCACACAGAGGTTTCCTGGCCAGTGGTCAGTGATCAGTCACCCCCACGCAGTCTACCTGCTGCCTTCCACTGCAACGAGCAGCACCAACACACAGGAGCAAGATCACTGCATGCTAATGTGAGTTACTGTACAGAATCAATCTATAAACACTCATTTGAAAAATGAACTCATTTTTGCTTTTGTTAGGCACCATATTCTTAAATCACATGAAAACTTGAATAATCACTATTCTACATCACTGTCATTAAACAACTGCTGTAAAGTTTGGTTAAATTATTTTGGTTAAGTATCAACTATCTTTTTTAACAGACACTGCTCTGGAATCCTAAAGTAGTACTTCAATATGAATTATCCACTCATTTTACAGAGTTTACTTGGGGTTCAGTCCTGTCAGTCACTTCATTAAAGTCTCTCAAACACCTTCCTTGTTGGGGTGAAAGCTGGACACAAAATCTATTGCTGTGGAGAGATACTGTGACTAATTATGGCTGTCCACACACACAGGTTCTTCACATATCCAGTATTTGCTAACAGTTCCCTAAAAGTAAAAGTAAAGTAAACAGCAACTTTTCTATACCTGTACATCAGTTTGGAGAAATGTTTTTAGTTGCATTATTACTACCACATTCTCATTAGAGGAGTGTCAGCATATTATCATCATTTGTATCTTCGCAGTCAATAACCCAAGCTAAGACTTGGGTCATAAAAACAGCCCTATTTGGAATCAGCATTTTCCCTCTGGTGTCCAGGGTAAGGCAAACAGTAGGAGAAGGGGCAGAGCACTGAGTAAATACCAGGGAAGAACTCAGAGCAAATGCAAACCAGGAAGAACAGAGGTCACCCAAAACTTGCCAGTAGGGCTGAGGGGGACATATTGTCTGAGGTTTAATAAGCAATTACTGATTGTGCTCAATAGCTGCAAGGGAGCTTTTTTGAGAAGTCCCAAATTGTGTTCATAAATACTGTAAATTAAGGATATAAGGCTTTGTTAAATTGGAAAGATCTAATTTTCCCTGTGTAATACAGCTGTGCTAAATTATGGGTTTGTGGATGTGTTGAACTATATGGAGAAAACCTTTTTTATTGTTCTAAATGCACAACTTTAAATTCAGCTTTCTAAAAGCAGGTGCATAAGTTTGTAATACACACTCCCTGATTTCTTTGATTCAGCTTTTTAGGGAGAGGAAATTATGTTACAGTTCTACTTTTTGATAAAAGAGTAAATTAATGCGGATAATATAACAAAAGAATTTAGTGTAAAATAAAGTTGTAGAGTTGTTGAAGCAGAAGGAGGAGGAACTGTGATCGTTTATACAGCACAATATTAATTCAAAGCATTTTTTAAAAAAAGAAATGTGGTAGACAGTTACAGTGGCACAGTGGTAGACTTTACTGTTAAACATTTTTCACTTTTTTTAGTTTAAAAAGTGGTAGGGCCAGTCTGTATGCCCCAAGTATGTGTGTGAGTCCTCAAAAGAGAATCTTTTCTTCCATTTTGTTTTTGGGACTTTGGAGCTACAAGAGCGAAACACAGAATGCCCTTTTCTACCATTTTGCAGAAGCAAGAATCAAATTAAGGATGGAATGTACATCTGTGCAGTAGGTGTATCTGTGTACATTTGTGTTTTTATCAGGTTTGGATTTGCTTGCAAAGTAATTCATTCAGTTTTCTGAGGAGTGACTGCCCAGAATTCTGCTCCAAAGTCGTCCCACCAAAAACCCCATAACTGCTGATTTATCCTCTTAGAGGAGGTGGCTGGAATGTCCATGCTTTCCTTTACGTTTGCTTTGGTCAGACAGTTGGGGGGGGACAAGTTTCAATACCTAACACCTAAGCATTAAAAATGTATTAATGCAACTATTTTTATATAGTATAAATATATCTACCTTAAGACAAATGCGTCCTCTTATCAGCCCGTAAGGAACAGGTCCATAGCACCTGGAATCTGTAGAATTTCTGAGATTATCACCTTCTAACCAAACATGTCCTTTAGGCACCTATGATTAAAAAAGATTGAAATGTAAAAAGAAACCAGGACAGAATCGTGTTAAGCGCAGTTTGCCTTACAGTGTATTTCCTGCTTTCTGTGCTCAGTATTTCATGACTGTGTAATGAACTAATTTTTATTGAATCTAGTAAGATCCACTGCCAGATTTAGAGGGATGAGAAGGAGTGCTCCAAAGTATCTGTTCTATCATGTGCTCAAAAACCAATGGTTTGCACAAAAAATCCAAAATGAAGATGTAAGAGGTTAGACCAATGTGACAGGGTCATTAATTTAATAGACTTCAAAAGAGGTCATTAGGATGTTGACTGAATATCTGCCCTCCTGTCGCAGTAACAGCATGAACAGGGCAGCCACACACTCATCAACATCCTGGGGCCAGCACCAAGGCTAGACCTGTTAGTAGATTCATGATGAACTAACTGGTAATTGATTGTGACATCAATTACGAATAATCTCATCATTTTATCGGAGTAGGCTTGTCAAAGTTCTAATTAAGATCACAGTTCATTCTATGTGCAGGCAGAATCCACAACACATTATATTGCAATAATGATGATCACAAAATAGCAAATCCCTTTTTATAATTTGAAAATTAATGATGGTGACCTTATACTATATGACAAAGACCTTTCATTGCCCATATATATTATGCATTAACTATATTACATACCACACATTCATGGCATTCACTGGCTGACTCAATGACAAAATGAGAAATAGCAACATAGCTGTAATAGTTACCTAAATGAGAGTATGAAGCTTTCATATGTGAAGAAGTTGCTCCTACAAGTCTTAAACTAAGATTTCTGCTTGGATAATACAATACTATTTTGTTGCATTTTCTTAAAAACATTTCAAGAATGAAAACCTCTTCCAAGTTACCAAATAAAATATGTATTAATTATACTACTAATTGGATTTTGCTTCTAAAAAAAATTTCCAAAAACCTTTAAACCAGGCTGAAAATTTAAGTGAAGCAACGTATTCTCAATCTAGAGAATATTTAATATGGACATAAAACTAACATACATTTTTCCAAAAACAAGAATGTACTTGAAACACTACTATGACCACATTTCAGAGAAAAAAATACGGAAATTAACTAATTAACTAAACTAACCAAATAAATGAAACTTTAAGTATAAGCACCATGAATGTTTTAGAATTGAGCCATGTAGACTCTAAATACAACAGTCTACATAAGACAGAGTTCCTGGATAACAGAATTAACAAAGTCAAATACCACTCTAGAGTAAAGTCTGGTTGTGAACCATTAGGAACAAATCCAGGTCCCCCATTTGAGGAAAATGCCCACTGGTACCATCTCCTTCCACAGGCTCCTGTACAAAGAAATGCCACCTTGCTTTGTTTTACACCAATACACTGGTCAGTCAAGCTCCTCTACTGCTTGTTCTCCCAGTCCTGCCATATAGGAATTCCCTATTCAGCTTGTCTGCCCCCTTGGATTTTTGGTAGGCTTATCAGCTTGCTGACACATGCATTACCTTCGGCTGGGCAGCACTTCTGATCTCCCCTACACATAGGCGAAAATTAAGATGGGAAAGTCTCGCAAGCCCAGCCGCTGCATTTTCACAGAACAAGCAGCTCTCCTGCAGAACCAGCATTTCCTCAGCAGTGCAGGTTCCTGTGAAATGCTGCCTCTGATTGTCTGCAGATGACTCCCTTTGCCTCAGCAACCCCATGCCTCTGTTTTGTGCAGATTATCCAAGGATTTATTTCCAAGGAATGGCAGTTCTCAGGCAGAACTGGTTATCTGCAGTGCAGCTTAAATGTGTGAGAATAAACGACACCCATCAGCCACATGACTCTTCCCCTTCTCCCTTCCCAGGCTCTAGCACAGGAGCAGACAGACCAGAACAAGGCTATCCTTGGGAACAACTGAACTTCAAGCAGTAGTTTATTCTCTTTCACTCCAAAAAAGCATTTTTCATTGTGATAAACTGGCAAAAGTTGCAGAGCTGTTGGAATTTACTCACTGCTGCAGTTAAAGTGGCAAAACTGAAGTACAGAGCAAGTATTTGATGCATATTGACATAAGACATTAATTTACTTAAAGGGCGGGGAATCATCAAGTAATTACATTCTTTTGGTTTCTTTACATGATGCCAAAACTTTTTCTTTGATTACTAAAATATCTTCAAACCTAAGAGACAAGAACCCTGCACTGCATTTAACTGGCATGCTAGAAAACTAATGTACTGCAAATAAAATTAACGGACTGAATTACCTGCCTCAAAAGTACCCCCAAACCCAACTAAATGAAAACAGGCTTCTGTGGTTTGAGTTTTTTGTTTTGAGGGAGTTTTTGTTTGTGATATTAGGGGACTTACAAACATGAGTGTCTTGCAATCTCAAAAAACATCAGCATGTACTATCATCTGGGAATAGATGTTTGAACTTTTGTAAGGTCACAAGTATTCACTTCACCTCCAGCAATATCAAAGTTTCAGACTTAAGAACAACTTTAAATCATTCTCATCTTTTCAGTTCAGAGGCTTCCTTCTTGAGCTATGATAAGAACTAATCTCAGTGCTGGACAAAAGAATAAAACCTGCAAGTTCTCATCTATCCCTACTAAGGTCTATTTAAGTGCCTCCTACTTTGGTACAAGCAACAAATGTAATTGCCTCATGGCCTGCGGGTGTTCATTTAACAAAAGAAGCTTTTGTGAATAAACCACAGGTGTTACCTTTCTTGATTAAAGTGAAATATGATGAAAGGTTCTACAATATCAAATGACAAATTTACTAAATACTGATTAAATTGCCTTATTTAAGTAAATTGCATCTAGTTAGGATAAAATATACACCATAGAAATGCAGGAGTTTGTTTTATCACTCTATACTTAAAGTCTCACATAACTATTCCTTAATCCTTTATTTATTAATTCAGAACCAAGACTGAACAATGCTGAACAAGTACTTTTTTTTAATGATCCAGTTGCTCCAGGCACTGTTTCTGTAGGTTTGTCATAAATGTTGTTCATATTAAGGCTGCCATCTGTGTAAAACCCAACCACATTAATTAATTCAATATTTTCAAAATCAGGGTAAGCATTTATATTTATTTTTTTGTGCTGAAAAAGCCATGAAATGGTAGCAACCACACTGGAACTTATACAGTATAGCAGATACTAAATCAACATCTTCTGTGTATCCTTAAAAGGCTGAATTACCTGAAATTTAATACTTCCTAAAAAACTATAACATAAATTTAGCTTAAATTTATAGGCATTTCCAAAGAGTTTAGCATTTTCCCTCTACTTGCTGAACAGTTTAAGCTGCTTATGAATAAGACATAATGTACTTGACCCAGTTCGTTTAAATGCACATATTAAAAAGAAGACATGATGTAGGTCCAGATTGTTATTAGTGAGGATGACAATGAAAGACTAATGTGTTTTTGTACAGAAATTAAATTCATTGTGATTACATATTTATATTATGAATTCATTCTCTGTAGTAAGACATTTGTTATTTTAGTAGATTATAAAAAGGTAAGATGAGGACTTGTCTAAGTTTTGAAATTAAATATTAACCAATATTAAAATCACATAACCTCCAGTGTTAACTCACACAAGGGAACTTAGTTCCCACAAGGGAACTAAGGAATATTAACTTAGACTTGAATTTCTAAGACATTTTTCTCTACCATGCAAGCACACCAATTGGGTGTTGTTCTGTACCACAGATGTGGGTAAACTGTTCCAGTGACCTGGCAAAGCATTCATTGGTTATTTGAATGTTTGGGGTTTAACCACTGTTGCTCCTTCTAAACTTTGTGTAATGTAGGAGTAACTACTGCTGTTCTGAGTTTAATGACTTGGGACTTAAAAGGTCTGATCACTACACTCACAGCTTAATAGGAGAGGTTTTCACATCAGCGATGTCTAAGCCAGTCAAATGAGAAAAATACTTGATTTCTCTCAGTATCACTTTCTACCTGTTGCAAAAGTTTGCAACTGTGTTAAATAATTCAAACACTTGCATGCATTGTTGACTGCTACAAATATTTAATGCTGAGATCTAGATCATATTGTTAAATATATGGATCTGAGTCAGCTGGAAAAGCTATATATCTGATTCCTGAACTCTCTAGCTGCAACCCTAAATTTAAATTACTAGTCATCTTTCATTTTCTAAAACTATTATCAGTTAAAATTAAAACTAACTGGTTCATGTTCATAGGTCAAAACTTTCAGACCCAAATGTCCTTGCTACATTTAGGAACTCCTCAAGAAAAATTCAGAGTACATCTGTGATCCATCAGTCCAGACTCTTATTAGCTCTAGATTTACAGAAGATGAGTGTTCTGAAAGAAAATACTGATTACAAATCCATCAAAGATTACTTAACAGTTTGCAGTGACCTTTCTGACAGCAATAATTAAGGATTTGATTTTCTTCTCCAGATAACAGATGATGTAACAGGGTCACCCAAAAGTATAGGTTTAAGAACAAAAAAAACTGTGGGTGCAAAGCCCAAGTGGAACTCGCTGGTTGTAACACAGAGCCCATCACCATCACCAGTGTGCCCTGGCCAAAGCCATACCTGTACTCACCAGGCAGTTCAGCCTGAGAGCAACAGTGGCTGATAAATGCTGTGAGCAGGGTTAAGGAATCTTAAAGGTATTGGCTGCCAGCTCCATCAGGAGTGACCTGAATCTCTCTTGCACAGCTGCTACAGTCAGACTAAAACTTGTGCTCAAAAGCTTTAGTTGAGTCCCAAGTGGTTGCTTCACTGTCCTGAGCAGTTTCCTAAAAGTTATTACTGAACTTTGAGCAAAGGAATAACAGAATCATAAAATCCTGAAAGTTCAAACTGATCTGACCAGCACAGCCAAGGCCATATTCCACAGAGGAAAAAAAAACATCTCGTGCCATAAATTTAGAAATCAGTGCCTCCCAAACACCTTTCCCTCAAATCCTGGAGGTTTCTTTCTGGTTTCATTCAGGGATGAAGTGGCTGAACAGGAGCAGCAGGGCAGTGTCAGAGCCTCACAGTGCTCACCCCACACTGGTGTCGCTGGCTTGTTCTCAAGAGCAGCTGATGGGGTGCAGCTGCCTCCTCTTGGTCACATTGTGGGGAAGAAAGAGCTCCTCCAGAAAGATGTGGGAGACCTCATGACTCAGGAGCCTCTGGCTGTGTCCCCATGAGCTCTGCTGCAGCCATGCCCACGTCTGGCCACCCTCCTCCCTGACCCCACAGACCTGGATGAGCTCTGGTGAACTCTGATGCTACTTCTCTGTTCTTGAAGTATCAAAACCAAAACTGCAAAAGTAAAAAGAGCAAGCCACTTGAGCAAAAGAAACCCTGGAAATATTGAGAAGAAGACTGATAAAATATTTTCCCTTTATTTTCCCTTGAATAATTTCATTTTGGCAAATCATAATTTTGACTGAAAATAACTTCTCAGAAAATTCAAGATTAGCTTGAGTCATAAACTCTCTATAGAGTGATCTGCAAACAAAAAATATACCAAATCAGCTCTCCTCTCCACCAGACATTTAGCACAGCTGCCGGTTAAAATTACAGCATGACCTCTTGAGCCTCTAGAACACTTAGAACTAAGGAGGAGAAAGAAAATATCTTACTCATCTTCTGTATCAGCAACTGAAACTTTACTGGAGTACTAAACCATGAATGTAAACATGCTATTAAGATACTTAGAACAAAGGGAAAAGAACTAGAGTTTAATTAGGTTTATTTCTGATTGCTGTTAAGGATATTTTAGAGAGACTATCCAATGGTGCTGAGCACTCTGAAATATCAAACCACTTTTCAGTGTCTTGCACAGTGTATCCAAAACCTGTAGAACTGGCCAGTGATTATGATGCTGTGTTGTTTGCCTTGACATTATATTATTCTCAGTACCCCCATAACACTCTTACTCCATTTGCCAAGAACTGTTTAAGAGTTAATAGCACTGTTCAGGGCCACCTCTGTGATGTGCAAACACAGTGAGATGCATTATCTTGGGAATTCTGTTAGCTCTGGAGCTCCCACAGGATGAAGAGATGCCATCTCCGCAGTGAAGCTCACTTTAGCACAAGGTAAACACACTCCCCCCTAGCCAGGCTGGCAGCATTAGTGGTGAGCTGTGATTGATCAGCAGCACGGGGTTGCTGAGATATGGATTTGTATCTCAGCTTTTTATCACTGTGACTTGCGAGAGGCAGTTCCTTATTTACAGACTCTGCCTCTATTAAGTGACATTATTAGGGACTACTTTTGTTTAAGTGCCACAAAGGCTTAGCACATTGGTGGTTTATGACATACAAGCTGTTTGAATCTGATGGTTTACCCTCACTTTTTCAGACTGTAAACAGGAGCTGCAGCACAAGAACATATGGTACGTAAAGAAATTAAAGCTAAAGTAAATGGCATTAAAACAAGTCCAAATAGAGCAATAGGATACTCAATCTGAACTATAAACCTGGATCTGTATTAAGACTTTTTAAAAAAGGAAATAAAAGCTAAATATGAAAAATAACCTTTCAGTTGTTCTTTTTTAAAGACCATTTATGGGGCTTACTGTGATTAATTTCCTTATTAATCCTCATTATTTACATCCATATAGTCAAATGAATAAAATATTTTTAAATAATTGAAACTAGTTCTGAATACAACATAACTTGTTTATCTTGTTAACTTCTGGGTTCATACCACATTGCCTCTGATTCAGAAAAAATACATTATGCATTCTTAAATGTGTATTACAGCAAATATACTTGCATCTATTTACAAATGCACATTTAGCCCAAAACAAAAAAAGAGCCCTGCAAAACTGCTAGCCTAATGCTCATATTCCATACCAGATATCAATAAAAAGGAAAATTACATTTTCCTTTGTAATACTATAGCAGCTTACTCAAAAAAGAAATGTTATTATACTTGCCTATAAATAGGAAGATTTCCCTCATTATTGTTATATAAAATCCAACCTTTAGCATATGAAGGGTCCAAAGAATGTTTTTTATGTACTTAAATTGTGTTTTAACCACAAGCTTAATTTATACCACTCAGTTTTGTATGTGGCATTAGTTCCATCAGCCTGTAATCCAACAACTCCATCAAAGACAGCTTTTGATACAGCTTTACACTTAGTGCACTCTGACAAAAATAATTTTTCTCATATGATGTATTACTTCAGTTAAATATAGCAGCAGGAGTATTTTAACTGCCACTGCTATACTATATTTCTACTCAATTGAAATACCTCTTTTCAGAACAGCTTATTCAGCTTATGTATGATTTTTTTGTTTGTTTCTTTTCATTATAGCTTGGAAGGTCGGTTGGTTGTGTGTGGATTTTTTTTAATATTTAAACTACAGGTATCTCCTTGGTTGTTTGCAGCAATACTGTATCTCATCTGTGTAATTTTACAGAGAGCAAATTGTAAACAGAGTTCTCCATTCTCCTATCTACACATAAAGGCATGCTGAGGAGTATATCCATGAATGAACCAGGACAGGAAGTAGGATCTGATTTTAACATTCTCTTAGGCTTCAGAGTAAGAATAGTGTGACAATGCTTCTAAGCACAAAATCCCTAACTTAAAATCTGTAAAATATGCCAACACTACCACTGACATAATCAGTACAGACTAAGCACAGTTCCTACCAACATGACTCTAAGGATTGTCCTTAGGGCAAATCTAAAGCAGCTGCTTAGATTTCACCCTCAGCTGCATGAGGTACATTGTATTGCCATTATTCTGACATGTCCAGGAACTGGCCTGGCTAACTCAGAAAACCTATCCACTAGTTGGCAACCACCTGCACAGACTGGAGCAGAGGTTTGAGCTGCCTAATTTGGCAATATTGCTAGCATCTGATATTTCATATTTCCTGTGATAAGTCTGCTAACATGACAGGAACATCCCAAAACAGGAGACAAGGCCCTCAAGGAAAGCTGAGCAGTTCACCATAATAAAAACAAAGACTCCTCTGACCTTACACACTTTGCAGTGACAGCATTTACACACCACTGACATTTCCCATTTGAGAAAAAGCAGTTAGTAGCAAAATTTGAAGTACAAAACTCATGACACTTTCTAGGCTTTGCGCACTTAAGGAGCGGTACATTTCCCTGGTGGATAGACCCCCCCAGCAGCACTCCTGGCCATTTGGTATCCTAGTCCAGGCCTTCCCTCAGTTTGGACAATCTTTTTTTTTTTCAAAAACCCACCTCATGCAAGTATCAACAAAACAATAGCCAGTTCTCCCTAAATCTGCTGCCATTGTTTGCTGTGAGGAATTGTGGGTTTGAGATAAAAGTGCATAGCACAGGAATTCACTGAAATAAGGAATTTAATTAGACAATTGTCTAAATATAAACATATCACTTTTCCCCTCCCCAACAACAATTAGTGAACAATCCAGCCTCAGTTATGAACATAAAGTGCAGATATCTATGTTGAGAATTTACTCTTCTGTAAAGGAAGTGTCTCCTGAACAGATGGAAAGACCTGCCTCTTCAGCAAGCGCTAAAGGTAGAAGGAAAACAGGCACAGGTATCAGGCACAACGAGAGCATTTCCATTTAAATAATTTCTCCTCCTAGATACAATTTATGATGTAAGAATTACAAAAGCTGTCACTTTCCTGTATTTTCACACATTAGCCTTTATGAAAACAGGAAATGGACTCTGCCTTCCCTATCTGCTCTTTCTCCTTACATTTTGGCTTAAAAATGGAGACAAGAAATCCTGCACTAGGGCAGAAATCATTCTGCTGAATATTCATTTGGTTATTTCAGTGTTTCCAGAAAAGCTGACATCCTGTTAAGTAAAAATCATTCCCAAACCTCCTTTTCAAGACTAAGACAAACGAGGAACAAGGTGCTCAGAGAAATTCAGTTTGTGTCTTCTGTCAGTGTACACAGAATTCAGGTTTCCATCTCAGGTTGGTCTCCTCTGGGAAATTAGTATTCCATCACAATTATGAGCTCCACCAGAGCTAGAAGATTTCTTCAACTTGGTAAGGAAAGGTGGGTTTGTGTTCTTTGGGGTTTTTGTAGATTTTTCCTTGGTAAACTCTTAGCACAATTTGATTTGTGGAAAAACTAAATGTTCGGTCCTTCCCTTCAATCTCTAACAGAGAATGAGTTCCTTATTTGTGCCCACAAGCAACGAAAGTCTAAAAATGGCAGCTCCAGAGGGCCTGGCATTAGACCAGAAGGGCACATCCAAGGCAGGTGCCCAAGATGCATTGCCTCAACACTGGAGTGGAAGAAACAAACTCAACCCCTCAGAACAGGGGATGAGTCATAGTCTTGCTTTCTGGTGCTAAACAAAATGTTGACAAGAATTTGGCCAGTAATTTTAATAAAGACTAATTCCACTTCAGCTGCTTAGTACAAATGAAGCAATAGAACCTGGAGGCTTCACTGGTGAAGGTGGCTGCCTTTATGGAGGCTAAATTTATGTGTCACAAACTAAAGCTGGCTATAAGGAGTGTCCCATAATATTCTCCACCTTTGCAGTACAGGACTTTAGCCAGATGCTTATTCTTCTTATTCTGATTGTGAGGATGAAGTGGATATGAAAGGGCAAAATACTAGCTTTGTTTAAAGACTCAAAACACATGGGAATATCTGATGGCTCTACAAGGTGCTGAATACAGGTAATGGTCAAACATGCTTCTAGGGCAAGAAAAACCATACATTTTCCTGTGATCATGATTCCTGATGATTTTTCTAATGACAGCCTAAAAAGAAGTTGCTAAAAATATTTTGTCTCAGATCTTCCCAAACTTCTGTGAAGTCCACCTGCATGAAGACAAGTGAGCATTGAGATTATTTTTCCCTTTCCATTCCATCACCTGACTTTTTGGCCAAGTTAGGAAAATTGCTACTTTTCCAGCCATACCCAGGAACATTAAAATATTGTTACATTGAAATTGTTAGATACACTGAAGTATAATTTTGATAGCAAAATCTTCAAAGCTATTCCAGTCATTTAAAATACAGGAACAGTTTTGCCTGTACACCAAGACCTTGAGTCTGCTGTCTGTACAGCACTTCACGCAGAAAAATTTCAGAGTATTCTTCCAGAGAAAAAGGACTATGCAAAGGGCAGAACACAAATATTATCTGTGTAGAGTTCCTACAGAGACAAAATGCAGAGAATGACAGTTTGGCATACACAGGCTGAAAGTACATTTTACTGTACATATACAAGAAAAATAATTTATTAATGTCATACTTTATGATTTATGATGATTCACAAATATTGCAAATCCTTTACAGACTAGCAGGGAAGTAATCATTAATTTACATAGTAAGAAACTCTAATACTTACATAGCTGTGACTCTTAAGGAAATCTGAAGGGTTGCTTGTGCAGACTTTATCCCCTTCCAAGCCAATTACTCTTTTACAGATATTTGATTTGGGGTCACTTGGGCTTTTCACAATTACAATATCTCCTCTGAGATGAAAAAAACAGAAACAAAAACAAACAGAAGAACTCTAATTACAAACTATTTGGCTGAGTACATAAGCATCAGTGTGTACACTCCAAAAATATTCACACATATTAAGAACAGTCCCTTGTGCTGAAAATTCTTGTGTACAATTTTGGTTTCTTCAGTTTTACTCAGGTATAATTTCACAAAGTTTTAGAAGTGGAGTGAACTTTTGTTACTTAGGTCATTTATGAAACATCTAAGACTACAACCTGAAGCCAGTAATACCCATAGCTTGGTTTTCAAGACCAAACTGCTTGGAGAAGAAGTTACAGTCACTCAATAGAATCATTGCTGGGGTGGGGGGGGGAGAAGATTTTTTCAGTTTTTTAGTCAAAGCTGTAAAAGTAAGAATAGACTAAATCCAAAGTGAATTCTCACAAGTTGTTCATTAGGCTGTATGTGCTGGTAACTTTAACTTCCAGACACAGTGAAAAGTTACAATTTAGAAAAATCCGGTCTCAACAGAGGAGCATACTTTCGAATGCAATAAAAGTGGCGGCTAAGGTTCTCCGAAAAGACAATATCAGAGTTTTGAATGGTTGGTTCCATTGAAGGTCCAGAACACTGCAAATTAAAAATAAATGAGAAAAAATTACTATTTCAAACTACTTTTATCAAAAATAAATTTATATTCAAATGATATCTAATAAATTAGAAAAGGTGTAGTGTAGAGAACTAGAAGTGAGCTCCTCCAAGGAAATACATGATGCATTTAAAAGCTGAGGAGAGCCTCCAGAGCACCCCTAAGCCTATTACAGCTCCACATTTCCTTGGGATTGGTCCTGAACTGAGCTAGGTGCTATGGGCCCCTGTGGATTCATTTCAGCACCCAATCTCTCAGAAATTATTACAAGCAGTGCTCAAAGCCCTGCCAGCTTAGCCCTTTCTCCAGCTTCTGTAGCACCTTCTCACCTTCTCACAGAAGCTCTAAGAGCAGCTCATAGCCAAACTCCCCCATAGTATCTGCTAGATTAAGGACCTGGGGAGGACAGGGAGAGAACATGAAACACCCAGAAAAAGCATTTCCTCATTTCCCTTTAAGAAAGACTCCAGTCTTTCTTAAAGGATGCACTCTCCACAAAATGTTTAATCAGATTTTCCCATTTACTTCAGTGATGCCTCAAGCAATAACACATCAGAAAATATGAATGCCTCACGGACAAATAACTTTCAAAAAGGCTGGACCTGCTTCCCATAAATTGTGTTTAACGCTTCAAAGAAAATTAAGAAACCCAAAATATCAGCATCATCCCATTTAACAATTTCAGTATTACAGTCTTATCTTCTTTTAAATGTCATGAAAATGAAGAGTTACCACAACAATTCCTCCAAGGTACTCAAAGGCACAGTGTGCTATGCAGCCATATTGCACAGCGTACCCCAGAAATCTGAAGGTTTTTCCTAGGACATTGCGAAGCATCCTACAGTGGTACGTTGTTCAGCTGGTTCTATAGTGAAACAGAAGAGTGTCATTCATTTGATAACAATCTAACATGTTGTGTCGGCCAGAGGTACAATATTAGAAAAAACCCAACAGTGTAATGAAACCAACAAATAAGCAGATATGTCTAAGAGGTGGATTTAGTTTAAACTCAAAAGCCATCAAGAGGTTTTTCATTTACCATGCAGACCTTTCCACATGTACAATCAATTGTACCAGAATAAGTTGGGAAATCTGCTAGGAGTTCTGGAGGTTACAGAGAGCTTTCCCTTGACTGCACATCCATTTCCGAAACAGTTGTATATAGAAACAAGGCATCAGGTCTTTTGGTTCTCAGCTACAGTACAGTGGCATAAATTCTGCAGCACATTAGACTGTCAACATATTCTGACCCCCTTCACCAAATATTCAAGTTCAACTCTGATTAGGAGATCCAATTTCTGCAATGCTAATTAATTAAAATGTTTCCTTACTCCAATTTTTATGATATAAAGTTACATATAATTATCTTAAAGAAGTGCAAAACAGACATACTGAAGTAACTGAAGCAAGTTTTACATTCTGCAAGAAACCTGTCCCCCTTAAACTCAGTGTTGCCTTATCATGAATTAAAATCGCTGCAAGATTTCCCTCATTAACTAAGATGGCTCAATACAGTTTGCTAAGCAAATACAGTATGTTAAAGAAAAAAAATAGAAAAATGCTGTGTACAATATGCCCACTTAATAATGAAATAAAGACATCTCCTCCTTTATTTCATGATGTTTCATTAATTAAAGACAGGACTTTAAAAGTCCATGGCTTTATTTTCACAACTCTCACTTGAATTTAATGGCAATTTTGCCTGCATACATTCAAAAGATGACCATTATTGGGAGCAAATGTTCTCCACCAAGCTCATTTCCTAGTTCCAAAAGATGGGGTTTTGTTTGTTTGTTTGTTTGTTTTAACATAAAATTTCTCTGGACTCGAACCACTTAAACCAATTCATCATTCTTACGATTAGCTGACCATTTTCACAGTAATAACCCAAAATACAACAGAAAGCAGAAAAGTCTTAAATTGTGTCATTAGCAAAAGCAGCACCCAGCACACTTCAGGAACTGAAACAGCTCCTCTGGAAGAGGAATGCATTTTCACCAGAATTCATTCTGGAGGCAGAGAAGTAGCTGGCTCTTCTCAAATCAGTGCACAGTAAAAAGCACCAACCAACGCCTTACTCTCAGGGCTGGACACACTGTGAGCCCAGGAATGTGGTACAGGTGATGAAAGGAAGGTGGAGGGACAGCAGACCAATTTGAGTTGCACAAATGGTGTGAATTCATGACCACAGCTATGTTTTGAGAGAAGTCCATCAATACTCCTTAACAGCACCTGCCAGAAAGGCAGCCTCAACATTGCTTCTGTTCAGATAAACAGAAAAATACTGCACAAGCATCCTCTATTTTTTGCTCCATGCTATTCAGAAACCTTATATTAATATATATTAAGAATTTAGGCACCTGTGGGTATTGCAGGTAAAAAGGAATTGTACAAGCCCTGCGTTACAACGCCCAGAGTACGCAGATCAAATTGTGACAAATAAACAACATTAAGAGAATATACAAACCTCTCATGCCAACAGCTGTCAGGCTGTAACCAAAATATTTATATTATATAACTACAAACAACTGCTATGCATTTCAGAAAATAAGTTTCAAAGTGATTGCAAGCGATTACCTTTTGGATTTTGGATGACACAAACTTAGGGATAGCTACCCCGAATATGAGTTTCTCTGTGATGTTTGCAAGTTGATTTGTGAGCTATTCAAGAAAACCTAGGGCTCAGAGTGAGCTTTGCTTGCTGCTAGAGCTGCCACGGTAAAAAACTAACCACAAGGACAGAACATGAGTGAAGAGCTCTCAGATCTTGTTCCCAGTTCTCTTAAAATAAATTCTTAACTCCCAAGACATGGATTTCACCAACTCCAGTTTTAAAATGCAGTACAAAGGATTTTTAAAATACTCAGGCTTATCAGATGTCAAGGTAACAATGAAAAAATTCTTAACTCCTATATAAGATTTGATTACTACTCAAAGAAGTTAATTTCAAATGAAGGTGCATGTATACCCGGATAATACAGTCTGACCCTGACAAGGTAACTCCTGAGGATGGGAGGGTTTTAAATGTTAAGGTTCATCTTTAGACATCTAATGTTCATTCCACCAAATAGCTACAATCATGAAAGTTTGCATGTAGTTTTAAATAACAACTTCCAGTTAATAAGTGGTTGTAGGAAGAGTATGTCCAGTAAAAAAAAAACTACCAGAACAAACTAGTTTACTAAAAATAAAAAAAAAATACGCAGAAATAATTAACTGGAGCATCATTAAAATATAATTGTTTCCTCTAAGAACTTCATATCAGTACATCTTTAAAACAATGTCATATTGTTGACCACAAGAAAGTCAACAGCTGAAGTGTTTTCCACATCACAGAATTTTAATGCAAAGTACCATCAGCAGGCAACTCCACCAGATTGAACATAAGACCATTAAGCATAATAAAACAAATTATTTAAGTCACAGGACCCTTGAAAACTTAATGGCTCTGTTGTATAAACATCTTTATTGCAGAACTAATGGCCTAAAACCTGTTGTAATTACTTCCAGGTACTACCTACCATCAAATAGTAGGTAGCTGAAAAATTTACACTGAAATAGACATTGGTTAAAAAATCCATCCATATTTATCACAGAGAACACAATCTGGTAATTTTACAAGAACTGCATTGTTTATCTCCCACAGCAAATAAAATGTAAAATGTAGTTACTAGTATCTTCTGTTCTCCTTTCCTTCCATAGCCTATGCTTTCATCACTTGATTTTTTGTTTGTTTGTTTATAAAATTAATCACAGCTAGCAGGGTAGAAATCACTTTGAGCCTCATGAATGACATCCAAGAGATGGGAAAGGATTAGTTTTCAGTTGCTGCCAGTTATAGCGCCAGGTGGCTTTTTCCACAGTGAAGGTGTTACCGATAATCCCATTACATTGGTACTAAATCTTGCAGACATCAAAATTATCACCAAGGTTCCTTTTCATCCCATCCTTTCCAAATGACTGGAAGTCGCTTCACCTGAAAGAAGTCAAATCCACATGCAGCTGCTGTTTTAGCAGCCAGCGGACTCCCTGAGAATGCCAATCGTGATCCAATTTCGCTGTGCTGGTGGCCCCCTATTCCCTGTCCAATAATACATCTGTTAAAAAATCCTACAGCTACAAATCAAGTTTAATCCTACCAGGGACCTCATGTTGGTCTTGTCTTCCAAAAAGGCAGCAGGTTTTGCCATCTATCTCTGCTAGTGTCTGGGGAATACTCTTTAAATCCCAGCTCTACTTAGAAGAATAAGCTAAGGATCACAAAACATGACCTCAAAAACCCTGATATGACTATATTCTGACCCAGAGGCATTCATTCTAGGTGAAGATTAGAACTTTGCATAATAAGATTACACAGCAAGTGAGTGATATCAAGGGACTATCCATATGCAGCCGCCTGGTTTTCTATAGACAGCCTGTGCTCTGCAATATGCAGTGCAGACGAAACAGAGCTTGGGCTTTCTAGCTGAAATAAAATAGATTCACATAAATTAGTTGGCCATTTCCAGATTCCTAAATCCCCTATTACATCTTTTATTGACAGCTCCTGTGAGGATAGCACAAATGGTACTCTCTTTGTACTCTTTGCTTCTCTAACACTCACACTCTCAGAGAAACATACATAGGTTGTCTAGAAATTAACATCTTGTTTGCTGTAATCTTGGATTACAATTAACTGTGTACATAATAAAATTAGGAAATCAATGAGCAGATTTATCATTTCCAAAAAACCAATGGCATTGTGTAAGTTTAACATATAGTGCCGAATTTTTAAATACAGGAAAATGAAAGTTGCAGGCACAGAAAGGGTGACTAAAAAAAAAAATCACTGGATTTGATACTTGACATATTTTTCATTTTCATAAAAAATTTCTAGTCACATTTGTTTTACGTAATGCTTCCCAATCCAGGAATTTCACTGAATATTTAGAGAGAGACTATCCATTTTCTCCTTCCAAAACAGAAACTCTTCTCCTAACATTCTCCACTTTTTAACAGACACCATTCTCTACAAAAGACAATCCCATAACTTGTTCCATCTCTTTCCCAGAGTTACTCTGAGATTACTTAAAAAAAGAAAAAACTGCACACTGACTAGGCCATTTATATATTTATGTTTGAGCTGTTCTTTATATTAAACTATTATTTTAAAACTTCAGCATGAAATTGATGCTATATGTGCTAGAAGAGTGAAGGGTGTATATCTTGTTTATTGGGATTCTTCCCATATTAGATACACAATATACAAAATGCTTTAAATATTCTAATTACAATCTGAGGATTCCATACATCTAAAGCAAAACAAGGAACAATTTTCCAAAGGTCTTTCTGTCCTGGGGATCAGGCAGAACTTGCTTTCTATTTCCAGCTGTTGCTTTGCTCTAGAAGGAACACTGGTCTGGCAAATCTGAAAAAGCTTGGTGATATTCTGGAAGAGATTACTTTTTTACACATTACTAGGCACTGACAGTTTGTCTCCAACAAGTGCTCCTTCATCTACTGATCTCAAGCTGACAAGGAGTCTAATCCTGTAAATATAACACACATAACGCAATTCACTGGTGTTAAATAACCAGAGACTACCAACATAAGAATGGGCAATTTTTCACCACAGATTCCAGGTAGCTCTCACTGGTTCTATTTACCTCTGGGAAGCAGTTCCTAACACTTCCACAACCCTGTATAAAATGCTGTTTTAATGGCTAGATGCATTCCAGAGCTTCTCCTCCTCTGCAGCTCCCTACACTCCTCTTTGCTGAACAGTGAAATCCAGATAGCTGAGCAAAGCCATGGTTGCACATGGCAAGCCTGAGCCTCTGAGGGATGCCAAAATATTCTCTTTACAGTCTTCTGCAACAATGTCAAAGGTAGGACAAACACCAAAGGTCTGGCAGACACCACAGAGTCACTTCACCGGTAACTACATGTGTTTATCTTAAATTTCAATATATTCACTTTCTTGAGACACAGACATATAAACATTGAAAATTAATTTCAGTTTAGTAAGACAAAGAGTTACAAGTCCAATTTTAACCTTAGGCACTAAAAATCTACAACCCTACAGCATGTGAAGTTGCCCATGGCTCACATGTCCCCTGCACTTCCCAGCTGACACATCTTGTGAAAACATGATTTTGGAAATACTACTCAAAGCAGTGAAGAAAAGAGGGGTAAATAACTCCCCTGTGCACTGAGAACTAAAAAGGCTGTTTATTTTAAATACTTTGTCATTACAAAGAGGATGGTTTGCTGGTAAAAACCAGCAAACACAATAAAAACACCACAAACAAAAACCCCAAACCCCCCCCACATCAAACAAGCAGCCTGTTTCAGCAAGACTATTTAGAAAGAAATACAGTTGTCCCCACCTTATCACCAGAGTTAGTCTCAGACAGAATGCCATCATTGAAAAGTACTCCACAGTGGTTTAGGAACACAGAAGTCACACAGCATAAGATTTCTAACAAATAGGAAATCAAACCTGACAGCCAATTAAACAATAAACAAGCCATTAAACATTTGAATGATACAAAAGCAAACACCAAGACCAGTTTTAGCACTGTCAGGAAATAGCAATGAAGGACCCTTCTGTATGTTCATCAATATTTCCCAGCTCTGAGCATCACCTTCTAATGAAATAGTTTATGCACACTCTGCATTAAAAAATGTGTTAAAAAACAGGGAAAGGGAAGATAGACAAGACTGTGCTCAGTATTTACATTTTCAAGTTACCTGAAAAGAAGAAAAATGCAAATCAACTGTTATCACTGTTACTATTCTTGGAAAAATGTTGTCCATCTTACTATATCGCTTTTTAGTTACAAAGTTCTAAATACACACATGTACATGGATTAAAGTACTTTTTTCAGAGCAAAATTGTACTTCATTAGAGTTTATGCAGTAAAAATAAACTGTAATCAGTATTTTTTCTCATTGCTCAATAAAATTTTATTAGTTATTTCTGAGCTGTTTTACGTGTAAAACACAAGTTCTGTAAGGTCTTCTCCACTTAGAGATACAAGTATAAAAAAGTTCCAAACATCAATAGATGAGTGCAATGATATTCAGTCTAAGTTAATCCCCAGACATCCAAATCCATGAATAAAAATTCATCAGTTTTAAATACACTGAGCCTATTAAACAAGAACAAAAGCATATGCACAAAAGAGCTTTTAATATATTTCAAAGCCCACAAGAGCCATGGTCTCATTAAAATTATAAATTACACAAACATGGAATAAAGATTCAAACTGCAGTGCAGCTAAGCAGATTACAGCAAACCCCGCGTTCCATATGATAACACACCATGGCCCTCCCAGATGGGGGCTTGGAACAAAAAGGCCATCACTGCAGCTAGGGAAAACCTCCTTGTGATCTCTGGTTTCTGTTCAGCAGATGACAGCCAAATAATATGTTGATTATTCTGTTTGTGCTGCTAAGCTTGTAAGATGGAATAAAAGCGATATGATCTATTGTGAACTCCATGCTAATGTGTTGCTCCACTCATAAATAATATACTGAATGTATTCTGAAACTATCTTTTTATCTGAGTTCCACGTTTTAAATGCATGAACTAAAATAGAAAGCCAGCAGAAGCTATTATTTAATTTGATGGTTTAAAGTAAAAGATACAGCTGACACAATAATAAATGTGAAAACTGACTACTTAGCGAAGCAAATAAGCCGAGGTGCCTTTCTCCAATTTAGCAAATGATTCTGTGCTGAGGTGCAGAGCACCTGCAAGACATGAGCACACTACAGCCTCACAAACTGCCCTATCACTAATACCAAACACATCACCACGCAGGGTCTGTATGGCTTCTTTTACTACAGATGCAAATACCAATTTCAAATGAGGACACAAGTACTTGCAAAACAGAAAAATAGTACAGAAACAATCATTGTATAACTTCATTTAAATTATGTCTCCCTGAATTGCCTTCTTAGAAACTATTTTTTTTTTTATTAAGTGGTCAGACTTTATTTTATCCAACTTTACTTATTTAGTTTGTTCCAAAAGTACAGAATGTGGCTTGCCCTTTCTTCCACAATATGCTACTCTTCTAAAAGGAAAATCAGTGACTGGTCATATAGCTCCTTTCACAGATGTTTTGTGTGTGCTAAGCAGACTGATGATATTTCTACAATTTCTTTTTTTGTGAATTTCAGCTCTTCTGTGCCAGAAATGTTAAAAATTCTATTTCAAAAATCACTGTGGCTTGGTAACAGCATGAGAACACCAGGATCAAACACTGCTTCACACTTCTTGGACCAATGGAAGCACAGTTGAGAAAAGGTGGAAGCTTGAGAATGTGCAACAGTTTTCTCAGAAATATTAAAAAAGGGTGTAAAAAAAAAGTTCTATTACCTTTCTTCCTTTGCTAGGGCCACAGTCTCAGCTCTAAATGCCAGAAATATTGAAAACACGGCTACTGAAGAGTTATATGTATTCTAATAAGCCTTCGGGCTAAAAATTCAGATTAATTACTCCCTCATTGCAATGAGATAACACACATCTATTATTTTCACACAAAACCACGCCAGGACTTTGAAACAGTTAGTGAAGCTCACATTTCCAGCAGCAGCCACAACCTCAGGTGTGTCCCATTTGCAATACACGAAGTTATTTTGCAGTTACCAGTTACAGGATTGTTATCTCTGGGACCTTGATGACATTTCAGTTTCCCTCACTGTTTTCAGTCTCTACAGTTTTAAATGTTAATTTATTTTTATTACTCTTACACATCTCACACAAAATGCTATATAGTACCTGGTGGGGGGAAATAGTAGCCCTACTCCGAGATATACACTCCTGAAATGAGATTCCCACAAATACAGCACTCTTGGCAGGGAATTGGCAGGCTCAGAGTAGAGATGGAAGAAGCTGAATCACTGAAATAAAACATAATGATAGTTTGCTCAAATAACAGCTTGGCTACAAAAAAGCCAGATATTCAGGGCCTTCTGATTTTTTTTTTTACCAAAATATTACTCCAAGTTTTACACAACGTAAGTTTCGCTAAGTAGCTAGTTGTGAATCTGGCTTTAGAATGAGTTTTACTACGTTGCTTGCTTGTGTTTTACCCAACTTTATAACTCACACTGAAAAATCTAAATTTTAATTCCTGACTACTTAAAGGCCAAAATTACTATTTTCTTCATCTGCCTCTCAGTGTCCTAATAATTTTACCATTCTGGTCATATTATTTGAAGAACAATCAAGGCATCTCTCTCTGTGCTCAGCCCAGGTATAGTTAGACAGCTCTACAGAATTATTTAGTGCTGCGCACCCAGGTTCACACCCCACTCTGTGGATGGCCAATGTGCTGTGAAAGCAGTGGGAAGTCCATTTAATCCATCTGAATGTAGGGGTGGCTCTGCAGGATCTTGTCCTCAGTGAAACCTGAGGATTGTGCTCTTTTGTGAAGCCTCTGACCAAGTTCACTACTTGGGAAAGGTACAACAGCATCATCCTGACCTGCGTCAGGAACTACATCCCTACTCCCAGTGCTATCCAGCTCCTTCTAACACATCCACACCCAGTCCAGCTCAAGCACTGCTCTCCTGCATGGCTCTGTCAGATTGACTAAAGATTGAGCACTTCATAAATCCAAGGTGGGCAATAAAGGGGGAAAAAACTGCTTGTTAGAGGATACAACACTACCTGAAGTTACTTCTGCATTGGTGGTAGCTGCATAATCAAGCTAGCATTCCTGACTGGAACATCCGTGGAATAACTAGAAAACATCACTGGCCTGTACACTGGAAACCTGAGTTTCCATGTCTGTGGGTCTCACCAGGAAGTATGACAAACACAAGGAAAATAATTTCTATTAAATACAGCACTAAGATGTATGATGCTTCTTAAGACACTACACTAAACTCACAATTCATTTTCAAGATGACCAGTCTGCAGATTTCAGTAATATTATACTGTACAGTTCTGAAATTACAGAAACATTAAATAACTTTTTAAGTAACTCCCTGTCTTCAGCACATACTACTTTAACTCATGTCTCCTAATTTATTTCTATTTTGTAAGAGCTGCTTCAATTTGACACAGGTTTAGATTTTTTTCTGTTGCTCAGGATACCCACATGGATGCATTTAGGTAACATCTAGAGGCTGAGTAAGATTGTATCATGTTTTATATAGTATCATACAACTGGCAAGTCCTAAACTCTCCAACTAATTCTTTCGTTTGCCACAGACTGACTGGATAAGTAGTCTTTAAGATTTTTCATAGGGAAAAAAACAGGTCTTTTGGTGTCAGAGGTTCCAGGATTAAAAATTCTTTCCACTTGTTGGCTCATGGCCTGAAGATCCTGCACTTCCAAACTTATCCCATTCTAGCTAGTTCAAAGACCAGGAAAATGAAGCCATCTTCTTTGCAGCCATAATCCACGACCCATGCTGTTAGATACTTAAGAACATCTCAAAAGCAAACTACCTTGTTTCAGCCGCCAGCAGGAGCTCAGCAGGGCTCTGTGTCACATGACTGCAAACCCGACCCAGTCAGGTGACTCAGGAGCTAATCTGATTTGGTCACTATAAAACTTTAATCACTACAGTCTAAAACCATCACATTCCACAACTGATGAACGAAGCAGCCTGGTGATGGAACAGCAAACACTAATAAGATTATGAATTAAAACTGCCACTAGGATGTGCTTTTCTAGTTCTCTATCCCACACATAAATCCAAGAGAAAAATATCACTGAAAACTGGTCAGGCAGACACACGGCTTTGAAATAAAACAGACTGGTGTTTTGTACCAAAATGAACAGCATTCTGTTCATTGTCACAGAAGGACAAGAGCATACACTGAATCATACAAGGCACAGTTAAAACCTAGCAAAACCATTAATTTGAAAGCAAGGACAATCAAACATGTACATCAATAACACCATGGTGTTGAGACACGCTGCTCACACAATGCCGCTGGTGTTAACTGGAGCTCCTACAAGCCTACACAGGCAATCCACGTGGGAAATGGAGAGGCCATGATACCTGTGCTTCCTCTTATCAGCCACAAATATCCAAAGCACGCTTCAAGGGATGCTATTTAGGGGACACAAGGATCTTCCCCAAATCCGTAGGCTTCAGCTTATGAAGAGGAATGTTGTACTCACTTGCAGATCAAATTCCAAGCGTAACCTTTTCCCAAATGTTCTTATGGCTCTCTCATTCCCCATTGTATTCCCTCCATTTATTTTCCTTAGGGAATTTTCACCCCAAATCCTCTAAATCCATCTTAGAAGCTACATTCTGCATAGACAAGTAGCTGAACTGGACCAGCAAGTTTACAAGAAGAGGAAAATAGAGAGCTTGATTTCTTCACAGCACAGTTAGAATTTGCAATTAAAACTGACATCACCATTTGACCAGGTCTACATGACAACATGTGAGCTGCAAGGGAGGAAAGTTGATTATTCTACAGTTTAAGACCTCCCAATATAAACACAAGTCTTTAAATCTCTCCATTCTCCCATGAGCTCAGAATGACCATTGTCCATTGCCATAGCTCAGCTGACAAGAAAACCTCCTGAACACAGAAAATCATCTCCATATTCCTTAAGTTTCCCTGTATTTCCATTCCACCCCAAGAGCAGGAATTGTAGGACTTATCTACCTAGTAATATGCATTTGAGGGTGAGGGGCTTCTTTTAGGGTAATGTCTAAAATTACAATTCCTGTGGTCTTGCTTTCTGCCAGACAGCAGATTCCAGTAGGATCTTCTACCATGACTGAAAATTCACCTTTTCTAAAGTGGACATTAGCAAACCTCTAGTGCCATTCAAAAAAAATAAAAAACCTATTATTATTCCTGAAAATGAAACACCATTGATTTAAAAATAAGTAACCAAAAGAAATACAATATTTAACTTCATAAAATTAGTACCTTCTCTATTTGTCTGACATGAAATACAGATAAAGTCAGATGTTGTAAGCAGTATTTTCATAAGCACATATTCAGTTGGAAAGCTTTATTGTAATAAAATGTTAAAATTTGAAAAAAAACCCACCTGTTGAAAAATAGCTTATTTCCACTCGCTTTCTAAATCAGTAGGGATTTAACTACACCTATCCTGTTAAAATGTGACAGAAGAAAAATGAACATCACATACAGAACTACTGCAGTATTTTCAAAGTTCAGTTCTCATACTGAAAAAACTGTATCTACTTCTCCATAATTTCTGTTATATTTGAAACAGTCTCTCGCGCTGTAAGTTACATTGTAAGACACGGTTTCTCTATATTTTGAAGGATGTTTACCAAAAAAATTGTAACAAAAATATCACTTTATTTAAAAATACATGAAGTTCTGAAATAGCTATAATCAGCTCAAGTAGGGATCTGACAAGCACCAGGAAACAGTGGAGGAGAAGCAAGTGAGACTTCCTCTTTTGCCAACAACCACACAGTTTATCCAAGAAATACTAAAACTGGTAGGGGCATGGCACAAGCATTCCCACTTGCAAATACTTTCATTATGTGGGCTCCGACAGGAAAATGGAAAAAAAGAGAGAGAATTATTTAGCCTCCACTTTTAACTGCCCTGTAGGAAAATGAAGTTAAAAAAGTATCAAAAAACTTACAGTCAGGCAAGTAGTAATGAGAAATTAAAGAACACAAGAGAGGGCTCAGCCCTGGATGTATGTTTACACCTATCCTGTGAAGTTAAATCAACCTATAATAGTGTATTTTATTTTTAAAAAAACACGTAAGGAAATACTTTGTCTTACTGAAGCACGAAAAGGAAATGTATGGCTTGGAATGGCAAAAAACCATCCCAGAAATTGAGTCCATGCAGTTTATCACTTGATTCTCTTTCTGGCAGGTAAGTAGTGACTTATCAAAGATATCCTCATTGGGCTACAAACTTCTGTAACAAAGCTGTCCAATAGATATCTTGCAGTTTTGAAGTGTTACATACATCAGCAAGCACTCATACCTGAAATATTGAGGTATTTGGGCTCCAGGATGACAGTACAGCAAGAAATGGCAGAGTTACTATGATGTTTTAAAAGTGAAGAACTCTTTAAATTTCCGCCTCCTCACTCTGTTATACAGAATTTATACCACAAGATCCCACTGACAAGAACAGATTCCCAAACCCTTTTAAAAGAATTGTGAATTATGCTTTGAGTCTTTATTTTGTTAGCCTTTCCTATTCCAGATATTCAGACCTCATTGGTCAGATACTACAGAAGTGAAATTAAACAGCTACATTTATTTCTTGCCATGTTTCCCAATGTCCTTTGATTTTCTCCTCGAAAGACAGATACTTTTAACTGTCACTACACAATAATCTATATTTAAAATTAAATATTATTCAGTATTTCACAGTTTAGCAGCAAACACAAAACATTATGACAACCATTTGATATTCATGATAAAAGATCTTAAACTGTCCACTGCTCAACATATAAAGCAGCTTGACCAGCAGCAAAAAGAATGCCATTTTACCAGCTAGGGAGACATAGTACTGAAGCTTCATGTCCTGAATTTGAATTGGATATGAAGGAAAAACTCTGAGGTTCAGGACTGCCCACATATTGTTGCTCTTTCATGCTGCTCATATTTAACATGAGGATTTCCCCCCCCACAATTAAAAAGAGACTCAAGAACCACACGTTCAAAAATTTGGCTTACAATCACAGTGAACATTATTAATTGAAGTTAAAACGTGATATTTAGGGATAATAGTACAAAGACTTCATTTTTATATTCTGCTGCGTACAAATGCCTTCAAGTAGCTTGGGATGCACCTGAATCATCAAGAGATGAAAAACAAATATAAAATACTTGTGATAGTGGCTATTCTATACGCTGACAGGGGTTTCACTTGCATTCACAGCACCGTTGACGGACAAAGCAAACGTACTAGAATTTGTGGAAGCATTTTAATGTCTTTAACTTCTTCTACCACACGTCTTGCTCCAGGGCCATCACACAGATGCAAGACCTCGCTCCCAAGCTAAGGTATTAAACCACACGCTTACTACAGGTCAGTGGCAATGTACAAACACGACAGGGACCCCAAGCATACTCACATCTTACGTTACACGCAGTTACGTAAATACATTTTACAAGTACTTTATCCTGGCAGGCTCTTTCCAAGGCTCTGCTGCCGCCAGCACGGCGCCAGGCCAGCCTGGCCGCTCACGGCTCGCTGCGCTGCCGGCCCTGCGGCCACCGCGGCCACCCGCGGGACAACGGGGATGTCCCCTCCACAGCGCCTCCCGGGACCTGGCCGCGCCCGCTGCCGGCCCCCCTCAGCCCGGACACGGCTGCACCCCCGGCAGTCCCGTCCCGTGCCCCGGACCGCTCTCACCTCCCCGCTCTCACCTCCCCGCTCGCTGCCGGACGCCCCAGCCTTTCCCCGCCCTCCGGCCTGGCACGTGCCAACAACGCGGGCTCCCATTGGGCCGTCGTTACCCGAGCCGCTCTCCCATTGGCGGAGCGCGGGCCCGGCCCTCCCGGCGCGCCCGGCTGCCGTCGCTGCCCGGCTCCGACATGGCGGCGGCCGGCGGGGAGCGGGGCCGCACCAGCTTCCAGCGCAGGCCCGGGGCCGGCTCCCGCCCGCCCGCCGTGCCGGGCACTCGGCCCTCCGTGCGCCACGGGCAGCTGCTGCTCTCCAGCGGGCTGCCCTCCCTGGACTGTGTGCTAGGTTGGTGGGAGCGGGACGGGGACCCGGTGCTGCCCCCCTCCGCCCGGCCGCCCTCCCGTTTGCCGGGCCCTGCCTGCCCTTCCCGTAACCCCGCGGCTGCTCCCGCGGGCTTTTCCTTCCTCCCCGCAGTCCCTGGGGTTGGGGGAAGGGCGGGAGGGGAAGGAGGACGGGGCAAGGCAAGGCAGGATGTGTTTCCCGCCTTGAGCTTGCGGAGGAGCGGCTCGCCGTGCAGCGTGCGCTGGCATCGCTCTGAGCGGCTTGGCTGGAGTGCGAACCTGCTGTGGAAACTGACTCAGCAGCACACTGCTGCCGCGTTCCACACTGTCACAGGGAGGGCTGGGACGGCTTCGGTTTGGAATACCATGTGTGCTGGGTTAACGCGTGGCTGGACGCGGTGTAGTTCGGGTTCTCCAGCGGGGCGCTTGTTGGAATGTGTTTGGATTGTCGGTGTGTCTTTTCTGTCCTGATCGCCCCAGCCGCATCATTACAGTGCCCCGCTTAGACCAGTTGCACTGGTGTGGTGCTGTTCGGCTCTCTGTGGATCTGCCTTTGCCTGCTGTCAGTGCCAAGGTGCGAGATGGTCCCTTGGACTGATGTGTTGTGGCTGTTGCTGTTATCTGTGACATGAACGGGCACTTTCACTTCGATTGGGAACTAATTAATTTTACCGGTGCAAACAGCATGGTTTTTCTGTATGCGCTAAGGCTGTGTGGTCCTTTAACTCATCACACAGTTGCAGTGCATCTTTAGTGTACATACATGGGACTGTTAGGTGACAATGGCCTGATTTTAGCTTTGTTCATTCATCCTTGGAGTATGCGGAATATAGGAATATACCACTTTTTTTTCTAAGGATATTCTATAGGAGTAATGATAATATAAAATTGTATCCATTGTATAAAGAACTTTTTGCAGCCTGTGTATCATTTGTTTGTGTGTGTGTCTGCACTTTCATCAGGGATTGAGATCATTGTGCAGAAAGCTCTTCCTCCTTAAGAGAGAAATATTTCGTTACACTCATTAAGTGAGTGTAATTTGTGAAACTTTTTAATTGCATGAATAGAAGATTTGAACTGAATATTCCAGTTCATATTCCCTTTTATAAACAGTGGATTTTGCACAGCATGGCTCAGAAGATGTAGATAGCTCCCATGGTGGCAGTATCCGAAAATTCTAGGCACTTGCTAACACAATTAGTGGTTTGTTATGGAAACTGAGGACTCATCCAATAAATGCAAGATCCCTTCTACATTATCCTTTTCCTTTAAATACTTAGTAATTTCCTGAGCTTACTAATATTTACGCTTGAATATCAAGGAAGATCCTTGCTCCTAGGAACAGCAACTTTTGAAAATACTTTTAGATTTTTTTGGGTTGTGGCATCTCTGAAAAACTGGATAACTCTACATTCCTGTGTGTAAACCTTGGGTAACCTCCTAGCCCTTAAACCACTGATTTTTGGAGGCTGAGTGGGTCAGCCAGGAAAGACTCACGCTAAGTATGCTGACTGTAATAAAATTTCTATTGATGCCGGGTATTAGGCATTGTAGGAACAGACTTCCAGCAAGGTGAACCTGTTCAGAATCACTGATTTTGGAGACTGAGGAGGAACCTCAAAAATTCATCCTCTGCAACCTTAAAGCAGGCTCAGCACTGAATTCAGAGTTGCTCAGGGCTTTGTCCTGCTGAGTCTTGAAACAAATCTGCAACAGCAGAGATTTTGCAGCATCTCAGGATAGCCCGGTCCAATGCTTAATTATTTTTGTAGGGAATTTTTTTTTTCCTGATATCCACTGGGAACCTCTCCTGTTTTAGCTCTCATTTGTTGTTTGTTGCCCTGGCACTGTGAACCTCAGCAAAGAGCTCCACTTGTGGAGCCACTCAATGGCTTCTCTTGGGTACCATCTCATGGCCTTCAGGGCATCCTCTCTTCTCCAGGCTGAATAAACCCACTTCCTTCAGCCAGTTCTCTTGAACAATTTTGGTTCCCCTCTGTGGACTCACTTCAGTTTATTCTTTCTTGAACTGAGGGACTCAAAGTCATCTGGACCTTGTGTTCCAGATGTGATCTAGTGAATGCTGAGTAAAGGGGAGCATCCTTTGTGCATCTGACTGAGCCTCTGATGCTGCAGCCCACTGTGCTGGTGACTGTGTATGTGTTGATTTGGTCTGCTTTTTGTCCTTTTTGTGTGTGGAAATGCCTCATAAATGTGTTGCAGAATGCTGTTTGTGTGTTTCTGAAAGAATGTGGGTACTTTTCTTCTTTTGTCTTGCCCACTAGCAGGTAAATAATTGACTGTAAAAATATTTAATTTTTGTTGTCACCAGGGTCTGAGGACAATCCTGGGTTTTTGGATTAATTCCCAGTGGAAGTTACTATGAACTCTTTAGTGTGGTATTTTTATAGACATGTTTTTTAAACAGGCACCAGTCAGTCTTCTAGATCTCTTGCTTTGGGCTTGAATTGAAGTTTGCCATGTTCAGAATCTGTAACTGAGATACAGTATTATTTGCCAGACATGAAGGTACAGCTTATGAGTGGGGGAAAGCGTGGGGTTATCACACCCAGGTCTAATGAGGAACTTTTGAAGAGAGGAAAAGGCAGAGAATACGAGGAGGAGTTTCTTTCACCCTCCAGCTGCTGGCTGATTGTTACATTGTTGTTAGTGGCTCTAAAGAAGTGCATTTCCTTTGGAAGAGAAGTGGTAGATAAGTGCTGGATTTCAAACGCTGTGTTACGTTTAGGGCACTCTGCACTTCCAGGCTTTATATTCAAGTTTACTTTCAAGGTTTATAGACCATATATGCCTGATTTGTGCCAAAGCAGTTCTCTGTAATGAGCTGCAACTATTGTGTAATATAACCATCACATGCCTGGTATTGAATGTTTTGTTTGAAACTGCTTGAAGAAAGGTCAGGGATACGCTTTGAAAACAATCAGGACACTTCTCAACTTGCAAAGTTTGTTGTGCTTCTGTCCATAAGATCTTAAATCTCTTTGCTGTAAGCAGCAATGTGGAAAGTTACAGGTCTTGCTTAGATGTTTATATATGCTACTGCATTAGATTATGGCTAAGAAAAATTAAAATAGCAAAATTAGGAGGAATAACAAGTTCACAGCAGCTTTCTTGGGAAACTTAAAGATTTTGCCTCTTCCATTTGATTCCATCAGCATTCCTGCTATTTTTTCCTGTTGTCTGTCTTTTGTTTAATATACTAGTATTGTTGCTAATTGTAATATGAATATGTAACCACGGTAACTGCAATAGTTTTGCATTCCCTCTAATAGAAGAGACTTGTTCAAACTGCTCACTGCATCTGATAATGTAAAGACAATGCTCTGACCTGAGTTTGGCTTTAGCAACCAGGGTATGTACACATATGTTACAGCTCTGGCTTGTAGAAACAGTACCATTGAAGATCTGAAAATACAGCTTGGGAGAATTTTGGCTGCACTGTTTGACAAACAAATTCTCTCTTGTCTAAGCACTGTAAAAGCAGAAGAGACACTACTTCTGTCATGGCTACAAGTGTACTTTTTTATAACCAAGGTTTTTAAGTCCTTATTGCCATGAGGTAATACCTATGTCAACCTAGGGTTTGGTAAAATCGCAAAATTTTGAGGTTTTCTTTACTATGGGCTGTATAGAGCATGTGCTAATTTTAAATAATTCTTGTTAGTAACCTGTGTGTTCTGTCTCCCTGAACAATCAAATTCAGTGACTATTGGAAGAATACTTTGAGTCAAACATAAATATGGTTTCAGATTTTGGTCTTTTTATTTTCCTTTCCCTTGTAGTACATCTTTTGGGTTTATTTGCATGTATCTGAACAAATAAAATGGAACAAACAAAAATCATTGGCTTAGAACATGGGGATTTCATGTGTGATTCTAACTTTCCAATAAACAGCACTTACAGTTGGGTTTTTGGCTTGTTTTTTTTTTTAATATCTAGGAAATGCTCGATTACCTGATAAGCTTGCTGTAAATATTGAGGCATTTGCACATCTTGACTCAGGAGTGTAGCTTAACCTCTGCATCTCTATAACTATGAAATTAGTAGCTGACTAAACACTTTCACTGCCATTTACTGCTCAAATTGTGGTGCATCATGGCATGATGGCAAAGTGATCCTGTTTTGGTTTTAATTCAGGTGCTATTATGCAACAATGGTAGCACTTCTTGGTCTATAGGAGAGCAATTTGCTTTTTCTCTTCCTGCCGGGTATATATCAACATTACAGGTGCTACAGACATTTGTCATCCCACTAGCAGAGCTAAAGATTAAGAATGTGATCCAACTCCTATTGGAATCAATTTCTAGTGAAGTTTAATGAGCTCTTGCAAATTTATAAAATAAAAGATCCTATTCACTAGAGTCTGTCTGTGCAGTTCAGAATTGACTTCAGGAGCTTTGAATACTGTACTGATAGGATTCAGTTTGCTCCCAACTTGCTTTTAAATCAGTATGAAATTGCAGACAGCATCCTGCAGTTTCCATGTAAAACACTTCAATAGGTTGGCTACATATGGCCGTCTGAGCACTTCCAGGGTTTTTTGGCTTTCCTGTCACAGTCTTATATAATTGTTAAACAAAATAGTCTGATTTCAGGTTATTCCAGTATTGTAATTCTTGGAATTCAGATGATAAAGCAGTTTACTCTTTCATTAAAATAAGAGTTCTTTCACTGTCTTTTTAAGGAATTCATAGAGCTGTTGTTATGTCCAAGACCTACTATAAAAGACTGCAATGTCTTCAATATTGTCTGCTTTTTCATAGTGTACATGTGTTGTGTTGCTTATGATCTTATGATCTGTCAGTCAGGGTTTCATTGGGTGAAATCCTACCTGTCTTGCTGCCGTGTCAGTTTTCAGCAGTAAAATAAAAAGCAGTGGAGCCAGGATTTTGCCTCAAACACTTCGATGGGACTTTGGTAGCCTCTAAATAGGTCACTTTGCTGACACCCTTCTTGGTACAAAAGAATATCACTTGATAATGATTAATATGAATTTAATTTGGAGGATGTTTACTCACTTGAGTCATCCCAGTAAAAATCTGCTGGCTCAGACCATGCATCACCACTGTAGTACTTGAGCATGGTTGCGTAGAGCTCTGCAGGATCTTTTTACCACAATGATGATAGTACAGTATATTGTGAAAGTAATTGTAATGTGCAGTATATAATTACATGTAATGTGTAATTATTTCATAATAGAGAATTGTAGTAAGTATTGCAAAGGTAATTAAAATGTTGTTCACTTTTATATTTTTAAATTCCCTGTTATCACCTTTCTTTGACTTATAAACTAAGAAAAGTTAATTGTTCTCTAACATAGTATTAAAACGTAGTCTTACTTTATTCTTCATTTTGTTTTGTTTCCAGGTGGAGGCGTAGCTGTTGGAACCCTTCTTCTTATTGGTTAGTATAGAATATATGGATATTTAAAGCCATATTCTGAAGCATTTCACTCTTTATATGTATTCATTAAATAGCCTTTCTTTGCACTGTTTCTTGAAGTCAGACGTTAAGAAAATATAACTTTCAGGTTCCTTCACTTTGTGTTGCCTACAGAATGGACTATTATCTGTCTCAGGAATTACTGGAGATGAATCAAAACCTTAATTTTAGACAGGCTTGAGCGCCCATGAAGAATACCAGAGAATTCTCATTGAAAGTGGGGTGTTTAGCACATTTCAGGACTTATTAGCAAAATACACAAATTAGATAAGGTTTTCTAAACTGCTGTTAGATTCAGACTGTTTATAGTCACAAAGGGGTTTTTGTTTACATTTGGCTATCTGAGGAAGATGTGTAGTGCAGAATATTTTAATCTTTTTGTTGCCAGAATCAACTGAGAGAAAGGTGATGGAAGCCTGCTTTCTGTCGGTGTGGATGAGGCACACTGAGATGATTAAATAGGTTACACCAGAATTCCCTTTACAGATCACATTGCAGCTCTCTGGGGCTATGTCTCCACTGCAGCTGAGGTGCCCAGCTTTCCTGTCTATTTGATTGAGTTGACACAAAAACAGCAAAAAAATTAAGAATTCTTGTATTAACCTCCACCCCGAAGGAGCACTGGAATCTCATGAGTCTCATAATTGAGAACAGTGACTAGATTTCAGCCTTGCCTAGGGACAAAGCAGACTAGTACATGCGTGGGTGATTTGGGTGGTTTCAAAGAAGTTGTGCCTGCGGAGTGTTTTAAGAGCTTGCTGTTGAAGTGTTGGGACCATTAGTGTTTGTGAGAACTGGTAGAGGACACTGAAGGAAAGAACTAGAATATTATAAAATACAGCTTCTGTTTTTGTGTGCTGTTGCAGCAGTCACTGGATGGCCAGCCTTGAACTATGGCTCAAAAGAAAACAAGGATTGTGATGGATTGACCTTGACTAGACACCAGATGTCCATCAAGCTGCTCTAGCACTCAGCTGGACAAGGGAGAGAAAAATCTTTCCCGTTATTTCCTTCCTGATGTTCTGAAGTAGGCTCTTCACTTCCAAGAAGTTGTCTCCTGGTCACTTGGAAGTATTCTAGTAACATTGATTAGAATTCCTTGGCACGAAATTTATGCAAAGGCAAAAAGGTCATGTGTGTAGTGATAGGCACCAAAAGCAGCTCTTCAGAGTGTAGCCTTTCAGCCTTGAGATAGATTCAGTCAGGAATTTTCATTCATTTTCTAAAAGGGATGAAAACATTCTGGTCCTAATATTTTATCTGTGTTTACTTTCACCATGGAAAGACAACCATCACTTGGGAGATTGAATTTGTATCTAGAATTTTGGTTACATAATTTGAATTGTTAGAATTCAAAAATTGGTCTTAACACTAAAGCACCAAACAGTGACATTTGGGGAAAACTTAGTTGGAATCTTTTAGCCATTATTGGAATTACATTGTGTTACCTTCTGTTGGTGTAGGGTTCATGTAACCTGTACTAGAGCCAAACAACATTTTCTTTTTGCCACTGAGCAAGGTAATTGTTCTTACTGTGGCTTGCTGTTAGTTCAAAGCTAGTCTTTATTTCTGCCTTTTGTCCATTAGAGACAGTTATTGATGTGTCACTGAATATTTGAAAATGTTGGTTTTTACATAAAGTATATAAATTAGTGTATGGTGTGGTGCAGATTAAGTAATTTGAATAGTTGCTTGCCAGAAAAAATAACTGACATTACCTAATTCCAACCATTTTTAGTTTGAGAAGAGCTGCAATCCTGCTGTGGTAGAAAAGAAGAAAAAAAATGTTAGAACATATTACATTTTACATAGATCAGTGATTGAGACTTGATTAATTTTGTTTTGTGTTCCCATTACAATATTCACTGCCCCTTCCAGTAGACAATGAACCTACTAGCAGGAATATTGTCATTAAATGAAAGAAGTGGTAGAATATTCCCCCAGAGGGTGGTGTAGATGTGAAAAACAGTCATGTGGATGCTGATGGCTTGATGCAAGATTTTTACCTGACAGGATTTTTACCTGAACTGTGTTTCCTCTGAGTGCATTTCTGGCCATACTCAGTGGTAGGTTTAATTTGCTTTTCCCCTATATTGGTCATGTACTTGTGATCTGATATGAAACTTAGCTTGACAGAAGCACAAATGAGAAGGTCTCTTTTAGATCTGAAAACTGATTTTTTTTCCCAAATGAGACTTACCGTGTCTTATTTTGAAACGTATAATTATATACAGAAAGTCTTAAAGCAGGAACTATATTTATTCATGACTCATTAGTCTAAAAATTTTGAGACTAATTTTTAAAGTTGGTGCAGGTAGCATTGTAATGGCATTGTTAGAATATCCTGTCAGCAAACCAAGAAATTCTGTCGTGAGATTAGTCTAGGCAAGCTTAATATTATCAGGATTGAAGCTGTCAGTGATAAACCTCCTAGGAAGATCTTTCTGTGTTGTACTCCAAGTGTTATAAAAAGGTTAAATTCTTCCCCCTTCCTTCAACATTCTCTAAGGCAAGAATAAATTGCATTACTTTTAGCTTAGCTCCCTTTGCAAATTAAATGCTCATCTTCATTATTTGACGCATTATCTTGGTTAATTTAACCAAATAATAGTAGATTCAGGGTATTAAAATATTTATTTTAGCTGTTGTGTTCTGAAGATGTAGTAATGGCACAGGTTACTTAATAAGACTGTAAAATATTGTCTGAAATATAAGTGTACAGGTTTTTTAGACTCAATTCATAATAAAGAGCATTGTGATTTTAGTTGAATTTAATTCTATGGTATATTCTTTTGACAGTGTTTTAATTATATGAGAATTAGAGAGTTCAAGCACATGGTATTCTCATGCAAGATCCTGCCTACCAGAGCAGCTTGAAACTTCCTGGGGTTTGTTCATATAACAAGAATTAGGATTTTAACTAGTACTTCATTTAAAAAAATTCCTGCAGTAATGGGTTTCTGTTATGGAGCAGCATCAAACCAGCTTGTTCAATGTGAAGTGAGACCACACATTTGTGGTTTTATCTGAAGCTGCCTCAGAAGATCAGCTTTCCAGAAGAGTCTCCCTTTTCAAAACAAACAAGAAGAAGCACACTCCTTCCCCCTCTCATCTCTTGTGTACTTTCACCTGTTGTATGTGTGTTTTGCCAGCCCAGGAAGAGTTTCCAGGAGGATGTTATTTTGGTTTTAAATGTAAGCCTTGTTTATATTACATGTTCTGCATAGTGAGCTACAGCACCCTCAGTAGATGTGTCCTGGGCACCCTGTAAGAACCTATTCTTGCTTACTTCTAAAAGCCCCAGTTTTGACAAGGTCACTGACAGCTAAATGTTTTAAAGATTATCAATAAGAGGGGTTTTGTTGGTAGCTGAGGTCAGTTATTAAAAGTTAAAGTTGTCTGGTTAAAAAACAGGTCTATACTTGTACATTCTAAGCCTTGAAGCAGTTTCAGCTACTTTAATTAGCTACTATTATTTTTGTTAGACATGCAATTTAACCTGGCTGGTAAGAGCTCTCTTCACTTGTCAATATAACTGAATTTATCATCTTTTTAAAGCTGAAAAAGATAATCTCAAGAGAGGTACAAAACAGTGATTTGCTAAATATAATTCTACAAAATACCAGTTAGCAGAATTCACCTTCCTGAAGTATGGCCAAATGACAAATATTGTAACTTATATGTTTGACAACTCCGTTTTGGCATGTGCTAATTAAATGCAAGTGACACAAAGTATATCCCCTCAAGCTTAGCAAATGTGGACATTAGAAAAGTATCTTTTAAATGGAATTTCAGATTATTAAAATAATCGCATTTTATAACCTGCAGCAACTCAGATGTTTCATAGCTACAGAAAGACACACCTTAGGTCACAGGACCATAATGCAGAACTATCTTTCTGGTAAAAAAATTATCAATACTGATAAGCTATGACAGACTTTTGGCAGCTTTAGGGCAACCTGTCTAGACTTTGTACAGAGAAAAAAAATAAGTCATCTGTACATTACATTGTTGCAGTCTTATTCTTTCCTCTTACAACTCTCATAATTTTAAGCAATTATACTGCAAATGACCACTGGAGTTTTTCAAAGACCTTCATGCTTTTTAATATACTGATGTTTGAAAGTGAGGTATTATAAATACAGTATTTATAAATATGATATTTGTTACCTTATGGTGGATTTTGTTCTTGACTTTTTACTTCTCTTCAAGTTCTGTTCTGGATCCCTCTCTTGGAACATGAATGCCTCTGTGCAGAGGGAGTTTTTCCTTAAGGTCACATGGTTATGTATCAATTTCTATAATTATATTTTTTCCTTAATTTTAAAATAAATTATATATTTACAGTGCCTCACACATATCTGTTCTCTTGTTTTCTGTGCCCTAGAAAAAAGCCCTAAATTTTTATACCTAATTCTATGACCCACAGATTTCTTTGAGTAGTAGCTACAGACAGTCTGTTCACAAAGGTGTCAAGAGTGTGCCTTATGTATTTGGTAGCCTATACAGTGCAGTGGTGAAAAGACCCATAAATAGGAATTGGTCTTTATCCTTAGTATTCAACAAGGTTATATGTTGGAATTCATTGCACTCATACTGACAATACTGCTTTTTTTCATGACTGTCTCAGCCATGAAAGCACACTCTTGTGGAAAGAGACCAAGGGATAGCCTTCACAATTGACTATTTTATTTATGTCCTTATCTGTAGGATCAGAAGAGGTTTTGTCCTGTAGACAATATGCATAACTGCTAGGTAAATAATCTCTTTTCCTTGTATAGTTTCACGCTTCACTAGTTACTCACCTGCTACTTAGCTGCAGAACACTCTTTGTTCTAAAAGAATCGGAGAAAGCTGCACAGTGCTGTGTGACTTGTGGTGACTGGACCCAGAAAAGAGGCTGCAGCTGCAAGAGTCTTATTTGTTTATGTGCCTTAGTAGCTGGAAGTGAAGTTCACAATGAAGGCTGCTGACAGGACAGCTCTTTAGTGTGGAAGCTGAGAATAAAGATTTGGGCCAGGCTTGCCTTAAGTATGTGGCTGACTAAAATGATCTGAAGTGTTAGTTCCTACGTGAACTGAGTGAAGGTAGTTCTTTCAGAGGTGATGGAGTTTGGAAAGATAAAGATAACAGTTGGAAATTTATCCTAGCCATTCAAATGCTAAGTCCAAGCATTATCATAAAAGTATTTCATTATGGGATTCTATGGAAGTCATCAGTGAGCTACCGAAGTACCTGTGCTAAATGATTTGTTTATTTACAAGAAGAAAGCTGTGCGCTTACGGTTTTGAATAGTAACATAACTATTGAAGCCAGGGTACAATGGATGCTATCAGAAAAGCCCCATATGGATGCACTTTAGATCTTTTGAATACCACAAAAGTTTAGTGACCTAGAAATGAATCAATAAAAAGCATCCTCTATCTGACAAATTGAAGAACTGAGGGATTCTTACACATGCATTGACTTTAACAATTCCAGATACACTGTTTGTAAAGGCTTTCTGAGACACATCTAATCCTAAGAGTACTGTAGCAGACTATGAGGTGGTTTATATTTAGATCACTCTCCAATACCTAATTACCTATTTTTACTGTAAGTTTATTTTTATGAAAATCAACGTAAGAAGAAAGGGAAGGCTAATGCTAAAATGATGTGTCCTTACACTGAATGTGTTTCTAGTTTGCTAACTTGAATATTCCTTGTTGTTTTGCAAAATATGTTTTGGAAGGGTATGACAGTGTAAAAACTTTTCTAGTCCTGTTATATTACAAATAAATCAATGAGTCAACAAAATTAAGGATCATCTTAATGATGATAGGATCATTGGATCCTATATCCAATGGACAGGTCAGTAATAAGGTTTATATCCCTGTTCCTTGTTGCTTTATTCCTACAGTATGTTTTAACATTCCAGCATTTCAAATAAAATTTGGGGAAAATTCTTACCTACTACAGCTTTATTTCTTCTTAGCTTCGTTAAATAATCACCAACACATGGTATGATTGCTTATATTTTTCCGTGGTTTGTGGAGTTTCTGTGTTATGTTTGGCACAAAAAATTGAGTACGTTGTTTGCTTTCTAAGGAATAATTAGTATCAAAAATGATGATCCAGAAAGACTGAATAGTTGCCCACACACAAACCGTAAAACACTTGGACTAAATGAGATACTTTCTTGTATTCCATTAAATGTCAGTTAAGTACATTTTAACTCAGTATTTCTGTGCCTCAGATGGCAAAGAAGATGAACTTTAACCTCAGATACAAATTAAGAAACCAAGACTTTTCATTCACAGAGGATGATGTAATTGTTACAGCTCTGGATCCTTCCAGAGCACCTGACGAGTGTTCCTTTTCCTCTTCTGTTCAAAGGGAGGGAGATCTAACAAAGTTGTTTCCCTCCAGTGCCATCTGCTGCAGTGATGTGATTACAGGGGAGGCTTGGTGGCTTCTTTCAGGTAGCTCAGACAATTAAAAAAGCCCAACAAGTAGATCTCATGCTGTCACTTTGATTTCTAGAGGTCTTTGGTTCTTAAATTGAGAGCTTCGTAGATGGAGATTAGCTCATGGAAATCAATATACTGTGAATAATATGTTACTAATGATAATGCAGTAAGCAACCAAAGCATGAATAACTAGAGAGAGCCAATGTTTGGGGAGGCAGGAGCTGTTAGTGTTCTGGACTCCAGTTATAAGGGAGACTTACTCTGCACAGGGGTTATGTTTTCCTCTTGTTGAAACAGTTTAAGATCTAAGCAGTCTCCAAAGACTATATTTACAAAATAAGGCTGGAGTGTAGCAGTGCAACGCTGTTCTCAGTGATTTGTTTCTAAAGTTCTCCCATTGCGATTACTTTTTTTTCTCCTTTGTGAATATACACTTCCTTTCCTTCTTTCCTTTTCTTCTTCACTGCATTGATTGTTTCTGATTCTGGTACATGTCAAAGTTATACTATTTTTATTTTCCTCTTTACTGTTTTTTGCAAGTTGGATATGAATGACAATTTTTTTGTTTTCTCTCTTTGTTACTGGTCTTCTGATTTTAATTTTACTATTTCATATCTATAGGAAGGAAATTCTTCTCAAGTCACACAAAGAATGTATTGAGTCTTGTTGGTTCTGTATAAAACAAATCTCTCTCTGTGTATTTTTCTGTCTCTACATCCCTCTGTGTTGTCTTCCAGCAGCCAGATTAAGAGATGAAAAAGCAAAACCTTACATGGGTCATTTACTTTTCTCCCAGACACCATAAAGGCTTTAACACTGTTTCTGTTGATATTTCCTACAAATAAAGAACATCAGAGATGGTTCAGATTTCAGTTGTTATGCACACATCTACTTCCCATAGCTTGAAGTTGAGGTAAGTTTTAGTTGTGTAATGTTCATTAGGGCTCTCTAATTCTGGTAATTTCTAATACTTGACTTTCAGCAAGGAAGCTGAAGGAAGTCCTGTTTTGCCTGTGATCTCTGTTGTACATTATATACTCCAGGAGATAGACCCAAAGAGGCTTTTTACAGTGTTGTGAACGTACAGGTAGGCAATTTATCTAACAAAAAAAAATACAACAATTCTTGTTTTCACAGAGGAGGATAAATACGGCCTTTACTCCAATTTGTTGTTCAAGTATTTTCTCGCAGAGGGAATTGTCTGTGGACATGACCTGTTTGTTGCTTCTGCTAAAGAGCATCCTGACAACATTTTGAAGGTAAATAAGACCCATTGATTTTGACAAGTAAAGCTGTAATCTCTTGATGAACTTAAATGCATTTTAAAGTGTATATATTGTGTAGTAACAAATTAATCTTGGTGATTCATAAGAATGTGTTGGGAAGTATAGGAGTGTTTACATTAGCCAGATTTGGGAATTAAATTCAGGTCTCTGTCTTCCATCTATGGACAGTGGAGCAAAATCCTCCCAAGGCCAAATTGGGTTAGGAACCTGTTTATTCTTCATTTTGATTATGGATGAAAACCAGACAGACTGACTGGCTTAGTGGAATGGTTTCAGTAAACCCAGCTACTTACAGTTTCCTGCTGCCTACGAGGAAGAGTAGTTAAGCTGCTTCCAGTATGTTGTGGTAGAAACAGTGTGCAATTTGTGTAGATGTTTATTGTAGTTTCCTGGAGAAAATAAAAGCATCATTTACATCTTTGCCATTTCCTTTGCACTTGCATTTCATTGTGACTCTTTTTTTGTGCTAGGGAACATGGTCAGCTTTGGATCAGGTCATACAGAAAGGGTCCCTTCAGACCTCAGGGGACTCCCAACCAAACACTGATAGTTTCTGTTATAAGAAAATTGGATAAGGGAAAAAGGCTGATCAACAGTGCAAAAAATGCTGAAGTGTGAGGATAATCTTACAAAATTTCATTAAATATTTTATGTCTTTCTAAGGCTGCGTTTTCCTAATATCAGAAGTAACATATAATTTACTGATTACTTCTGCATCAAGTGAAATCTGGCTATTTCCCTAAGTGTCTTCAGAGACTATTTCTGGACAAAATGATTACTCTTCTGTTTTCCTACGTAGTGATGGTAAATTCTATGCCTTACCTGTTGGATATTATCTTCAGTATTCAGGGAAAAGAATATTCTTAGTGAAATTAAATTATTGTGGTTGTGGAAAATCAGTTTTTTAATGATCTTGAAAGGAGGTTCATTTAGGCATGAATTTTTTTATCATTTGTGATTTAGAATAAAGGCTAAACAAATAGGTTAGAATTTGATTTTTAATTATGAATTACATAAGAATGTGCTATATTTTTTAGTTAATTGGTTTTAAATAACAGATAATCAAGTATTGACACCCTGACAATGCAATACCTGACTGTTGCAGTTGTTTCTCTCATTGAGATTGAATTATCCAAATTATCGAATCAATATTTTTATTGCATTGCATTAAATTTTCTTAAAATGGAGTAGCTAATGTACATTTTATTTTTCTTTCATTCACCTTTGATTCAATTGTTCATAGCCTGTCATATATTTTCTGGCTCCTTTATGCCTTTATGTGATAATCAACAGACATTGGTACATACATCTGACATACATCATGTACCACTTTGAGTTTATGGTCAGTTAGTTTGATGTGCCTTATCCAGCTCTGTTGTGTGATATGGAATAACTTTTCCATCCCAATTTTCACGGGTAGACAGTAGGCAGGAATACTGCATTCCTCTGTTGTAACTCCAGAGTGTTGCTATAAGAGACTACAAATGGATGGACAATATTGCTGCAGGAAGGTCAAGGGAAACATAATCTTGTTTTGATTCTTCCTCCCTTTGTGTCTTAGTATATCCAACAATATTCTTGTCTGTGCTATTTACTCTTACCTTGACTACTTAACACTTCCTTTGTTTAGCAGACAGATGCAGCAGAGTTAATTTCTCTGATTTGTATTGTGTCAGTGAAGTAGCCCTCACCTTCAGGCTCTTCAAGAAAACCTCTCCTGTCATAAAAATGAGCTGCTTGGGATTTGGATGACTCCACCAAGTCAGGATTTTAATATAGCATATTTGACCGTTGAATAACATGGCATTTTATATAATGAGATTAGTAATAAATTTATTTTCAGTATCTGATTGGACTGTATTCTTTACTGGAAGGGTAACAGAGACATGGTACTTACCAACCTGAATTACACTTTATGCTTGGGTTTTGTTTTGTAAAATTCAAATATAAATTCAATATATCCCATAGCTAGTATGTAATTAGCTGGTTATTTCATAAAGGAAGTTCATTAACTGTCCATATTGTGTCCATATTAAATGTCCATATTGTGTGGTCAGTCTATTTACATGTTCAATTTTCTGCCGAGGTGCCATAATTGCCTCATTCCAATTTTGTGATGTGATTGGAAGTTTCTTGAACCTATAACCAAGACAAATATTGCTGGTAGTAGGAAGGGGAAAAGACATTCTTATAGACCATAATTATCTTGAAATTGTGTATAACTAAAAGACAGGCAGAGGATAAAAAGCCCTGATCAGCCGCCTAAGATATATTATATTACCACCCACCAATTTATCCATCATCCTTTGAAAATATATTCATGCCTTTTGTAGTCAAAGCTCCTTCAGGAAACTGGCATTAACACGTAATGGTGAAAAATTATACACCTCTGGTAAAACCTACAGAACTATATACATGCTGGTTTTTAGAAAGTATTTTAAACATTTGAGAGCATTTCTGTTGTCTCTGTATTCTTCAAAAAAGGGCAACTTTTTACTATAAGGGCATAAATACTGGGAATAGTATATAATATAAGAAATTACATGGTAACTTCTGTGACTGATCATAAAATAAAACTGCTTGCATTGGTAAATGGAAAATTTATTCCATAGTAAAATTACTTCAGATTTGACATTAAAAATCTCTGCTCTGCTCTGCTCTGCTCTGCTCTGCTCTGCTCTGCTCTGCTCAGACCCCACCTGGAGCATTGCATCCAGCTTTAAGGCCCCCAACAAAAAAAGGGCACAGACCTGCTAGATTGAGTCCAGAGGAGGCCACAGAGATGCTCAGACGGCTGTAGCACCTCTCCTATGAAGACAGGCTGAGAAAGCTGGGGATTTTTGGTCTGAAGAAAAGACTCTGGAGGGACCTTCTAGCAGTTTTCCAGTGCCTAAAGGGGCCACAAGAGAGCTGGAGAGGGACTTTTCGCAAGGGCAGGTAGGGATAGTGCAAGGGGTAATGGCTTTAAATTGAGAGAGGGCAGATTTAAATAAGATACTGGGAAGAAATTCTTCCCTGTGAAGGTGGTGAGGCAGGGCGTCCCAGAGAAGCTGTGGCTGCCCCATCCCTGGAAGTGTCCAAGGCCAGGTTGGATGGGGCTCTGAGCAGCCTGGACTAGTGGAAAGTGTCCCTGTCCATGTCAGAGGGGATGGAACAAGATGATCTTTGAGGTCCACATTCTGTGATTATATGATTTGTCTTGCAAGGAAGACTTGCAGGTCATTATATGTGTTGGGAAGCAGAAACCAGCATCCCCTGTAGCACTACATTTAACCTGTGGGCCCCTGGCCAGTGCTAATATCAGTGACTATCCCATTTGGTACCTGGAAGCCTGAGGTGGAAGAATGGGAGGTCCAGAACTGCTTTCTAGAACTGCCTTTTCATCTCCTGTGAAAAAGTTGAATGCCGTGTTTGATTATTGCCTTTCAATGGAATTTCTGTTTTCAAGTGGGAATTTTATTACAGGATACTTCCACACTCAGCTGAGATTGCCTTTGGAGGTTCTCTTACAAGAAGAGAGGATAAAGGGTATCACAGTGAAAGGGGGAGATGCAACTTCCCGTGGTGATGAAGCTGGGAGGGGCATGTGGGCAAGTGTAATGGCTTATTAAGAAAAAAAAACAATAGGGACAACATGAAAAAAACCCTCCAGGAACAAGTTTTTTGAAAGTTCTTACTAAGCTGAAAAGATCTCTAAAGCAAAAGTTAAAGTATATTTTAAAAGGCATTTTGCTTAAGTGTAATTTGGGAAAGACTAAAAGAGTTCTATCTTCAACAAGCTGGTTATACTGGGCAGGCCTGAAGAACAGAAAGTGCACATTTACCCTTTTCCTGCTGAAAAAGTGAATACAGGAAGAACCTAGAAAAATGCACTTTTGTTCTTTCCAGGGTTATTTAAAAGAACAACAATAAAAACCCACTGAGCTGTGTGTGCAAATAACGCCTTGAAAGAAAACATAGCTGTCTACATGGACTTTTTTTATTTCACCAAAATACTTTCAGCCATGATGCTTATATTTTTCCTTCACAGATATGGTTCTAAACCATTGTTTTCTGAAAAGGAAAAATGCAAACCTGGCAGAAATGTTCAGGCTGGTGACTAGGGCTGTCCATTTTCAAAGAGTGCTATTCTAATTATTTGCTGTCTCTTTGCTATCTGGTATTGGGAAAGAAGCTGTTTCTTAAGGCTAGAGGTGATTTTTCTGTCATCTGGCATTTTTAGATCTTCATAAATTAAAAGCATAATACCTTGAAAGGTAAAAATATATGTACAAATAGGGCTCCATTCCTATTCTTTTTTCTTTTTCTAATTATATTTTCAGAATACATGAACTTGATGCAGTGATTCAGTTGCTACATGCTGTCAAATGGTATCACTTAATACACAGAAATCCAATTACAGTTACAGCAGAAGTGAACTTTCCTACCACCTACCTCTCTTTCTGAAGTCTTGTGGTAGCCCAAAGCTTAGGGTTGAGGCTAAGCCTGGCAGCTGTCTGAGTTGAAAAATTTAGTTTCTATATTGTGTAGATCTTGCTCACCTATTTACTTTTCTTGCTTGGATGTTGGGTAAATGGAATATCTATTTTACATTTTTCATAGTTAAAATGCAAATATTTTAATTATATTATTCTCATTATATTATTATATTATATTAATCATATTATATTATTCTCTATATTATATTATATTATATTATATTATTTCTCATATTATAATATTAGAAAATTGTATAATTTTCTCCGTTATGAACTGTGTTATAATCTTGACCTAGAAGTTGTAGAGGTGTGAAAGAGACACTTGGAAAAAAAGTTCTTCTATTTAAAAATAATTAAATCTTTTTAAGCAGTATACACCCTGGAAACTCTAAAGCAGCATAAAGGCTCGTCTTTGTCAAAAGTTCTGACCAATCTAAAAAGGTCTTCTAGATGCAGAGGAAATAAATATTTGGTGTAAATTTCAGATTTCTTATCTGCCATTCCATGTATGTTCATTAGGAAATTTTCTTTTATCATCTTAGTTCTGAAATTACAGGTCTTTTAAGCGCACATCTTACTTAGCCTGGTAAATGTGTCATAAAAGTGATAAAACCTAAGTGTTTAGGTTTCAATGTCCACAAATATCTATTGAACGTATCTAGTTGGTAACTTTGTAGAGTTGGTTTGCTCAGTTAATAGACTATTGCTTAGAGAGCTCATCTCTGATGGTTTTCATGAATAATGCTGTTGTAATTAACTCTGGTTAGGCTTAAGCTAGTGTATTATATACTCTATACAGCAGAGTCTGCAGAATTTTGGACGAGGAGACTCAGTTTCTTCACACAATTTTGTTTTCTCATTCTCTGCTGTATTTATCTTTCACATACTTAAGCATTCATGAGCTGATTCAGAAAAAGATGAAATTTTAAAAAAATCATCTAATTGTTTGATAGGCACTCTTGGATTTAAATGTTGTGAAATGCAGCCATTGTGCAAGGGAGTTACAGCAAAGAGTTTTGTGACTTAAAGGTTTATTTCTGTGTATGTGAAGTATAGAATATATTCTCATGGGTTAAAAAAAATACCACTTAGAGTGCTTGCAATTAACTTTACTTATTTCCTAAAATAGAAGAATATTGCTTCCTGTTTATCTTCACATAATTCTTGTTTACCCTGGGTTGACATCCATTAGGTCTTTCTGAATGTCAAAGAAAAATTTCTGTAGACCAGCCTTACCTGGAGATGGAAATTAGTTGTTGTATGAGGGCTGCTGAAAGGAGAAAAATTCTGTATCCATTCATTTCTGTTCTTTGCCAATATACCTTGTATTCACAAGTATTTACAATGAAAATAGAATCCTCCCCCCTTTTGGGCATAGGGCCCTTTAAAGTGACATTTATATAATACATTGTTGAAAAGAAAATGTTTACCCTTCCTGACTTACCATCTGGTATCCTTTAAATACTAAAAATTAACATCATGAAAAAGAGCCTTATATTCATGTGAATTTAAACTGTTTAAATGTTGTTGCAGTTACAGATCAACAGAGAATCATACTCCCTTTAGTATTTTTTTTCATGTTTTTCATCATACTTGTGGTAACTGCACTTCAAAATAGTTGCATAAACCCATGTGAACAACATATTTATTGATACATAAATAGATAATGTTTTAAATTCTTAAGTACTATTAATTATACAGTTACTGAAACCCATAAGGATCAAAGGATTTTATATAAGAGGGATTTCACATACAGCTTGGATTACGTTGCTAAATAATAGCACAGTAGTACTTCTTTAGAATTGTAAAATAGCTTAGAGAGGAGTATGATGCCTATAGTTGGTGTAATGCATTGGTAATTAAGAGGGTGTGAGGTTAAGCTTCATTAACTGCTGTGGGATTGTATCTTGGATTTTATTATCCCCTAGAGAACATAAGAAGTGAGAGAGGTCAAACTGTTAGAATCTGATTTTGCTTCGTGCATCTGCCAAAACAAGGCAGGCAAAGTAATGTGGCAGCAAACACAGAAGGACCTGGATTGCTGGCAGATACAGGTCATCCACTGGTTTATTGCAAAGATAAAGGTTTATTACTGAAATAAATTATTCTGTCTTTGCAGTAAAACCTCCATAGCTTGGTTTGCAGGAAACAAAATTATTTTAATTGCGTTGCCATTTACTATGACCACTTTAGAAAACCATTTTTTCCTCCCAACTTTTTATTTTTTTTATATTTTAAAACAGCAAAAAGCTTCCTTCTCTCCAGCCAAACTGCCCTTAATAACTTTAGCACTTGTCTGCCTTTTTGTGTGTTCATGCTGCATAGCAAAGACTTGTATTTTAGTTGACCCCAAGAAAGGCTGTATGTGGTTGTTTTGGTTTTTTTTATTTTAACTAATGCACTGCTACATGCTTTGTTTTTTTATATACCTTATGAAAAATTTGTCTTTTTTTAGCCTGAGAGAATGTAACAGTTCGCAGCAGTTGACACACTAATGCCACAAAATTGTCAGTCCCAAAGCTTTTTAAAGCTATATGATGTAGGAGGCGAAATATTTTTCAGCAAAAATAGATTAAATAGAGATATTATGGGCTGATAACCCAACTCTCCTTTTCTTAGGTCATTGTTTAAATAACACTTTTATTTCCAAATTCTTGGGGGGATTTTGGAGGTGAATTCTCCATATTTTGGAAAGACTCTGTTCTGAAATTCTGATTTTGATTGTAAGAACATAAATTTATTGAATCCTAAACTGTGTAATTCTTGGACAGTAATGAAGCCTTTCATGATGCTGAGGAGTTGTAAAGTATGGATCCAGCCATCCAGCTTTAATCTTGGGGATATACCCTGTGTTATGACAACTGGAGACTTTCTCTCACTGAGGGCCTCTGTGGCACTCAAGCATGGTCAGATTGGAAACAGCTACTTTCTTGAAACAAGGAATAGCATTTAATTATCAGTGTCAGAAGAGGGGAAATCCTTTTATTCCAGTTCTAGTTATTGTGAAGAAAAAAAAGAGGATATGAAGATAAGAAGAAATGTGTGGATTATTTCAATATTTTCAGTACTGCCCAAAAAGCAAGTTTATGTAACCTTTCTATGTCTGGATTGTCTCCAATCCCAAGCCTACTAAGCAATTTTAAGCTTTCTCCCTTTCCAAATGTGCTTATACAAAGTACTAGTTAAACAGATCTTTTTTTAAAATCAAGGACTGAGATACATGAGTCAGTGCATCCTAAGGAAAAACAGTGACCTTTTAGGTATTCTGTTGAGTCTTCAGGCAGGCTGATGATGTTGGCTTCTAGTCAAGGCAGACATACCTTCAAACAGCACCCGCATGTTCTGCCTCTCTGTCATACAGTTTACTGTAAATGGCAGGGAATTCAGAGTATCCAAAGCTGGGATAGCAGCAATAAAGTTGGGATACAAATCTGGAGGTAAACAATCTTTATTAGCTTTCCTCATTATTCTTTATATAAATGCATGACATTACAGATACACTCTGACCTTGAATAGGACTACAGTTTTTTTCCTATTTGTGCTTAAGTACATCTTGGAATGTATTTAAAAAGTTAATAAAATGGGTTGAGCTCAGGCGGTTGGTCTTCAAAATAGCTGTTGGCTCCAAGGCAGACCATCTTCTCCAGATTGCAGCTAATTATGTACAAAGCCTAGTAAGAGACCACATAGTTCACAACCACCACATTCAAGAATATGATTCAGGGTATGTTTGCTTTAGTGTGCTTGTTGGCATAGAAAATTGCATGGCTGTGAGATGTAGTAGCCCCAGAAATGTCTTAAAGTCTCAGTGTCCGTTGCTTCTTGCATAGGGACAAGAACATGGTACATCTAAGAAATATTCTTCAGCTAAACATGGTAGGAATTAGGGAAAGCCATTTTGGAAAAGCAACTTAGGGTGTAAGAGTTGTTCCTGGTATGAGAAAGTTCCTTGAGTGCTCTTGGTTCTTTCAGGGACAAGACAGCATAAACCAGACCTAAGCTGATGCACGGTGGTCACTGCTCAGTACGGAGTCATGGCTTTCTTGTGCTGCTTTGTGTGAATTTAGCCATGTTTAAATAATTTGCTAATGTCAAGTTTTTTGTTACATCAAAAACTCTTTATTGTGTCAGAAATTAAAAACAAGCTATATTGCCAAAAAAAAAAAAGGCGGGGGGGACTGTTTCAGATAGATCCTTAGATGGATTTTCATCTCTGGCAGCCAGAATCTTTTATCAGCTTCAGGTGAAACCATTTTTCCTTGATCTCTTAATCTGCTTCGTTCTTAGCAGCAGCTAAGACACACCACAGTGCTTAATTGTGTTGCACTGATAGTGTGTCTGTCTCTGATTGTTTTGGACTGAGTTTCTCGGGTGTCAACAGCTGGGATTTGCAATGTCTCCCGGCCACAGAGTGCCATGTAAGAAGGTTTTGTTCTGTGTTTGACTGGAAGGCAGGAACTTGTTTTCAGTGTTACATGAGGTTTTTAAGCAGCTTGTACTTTATCAACAACACTTGGAGAACCTCTCACCCTTATTGTCTTGACCTCTGTTCTTTTTTTGGCATTAAATACATTTTATGTGTAAAATGCACAAATTTGTGTAGTTACGTCCCTATCTCAAATTTTACTTTTCCAATTAGTATTTAACAACAATGAACCAGAAGCAGAAATGACAGGCATTTGCACTGATTCTAAGGGAGAAAAATACTAAATAGCTTTATGAAATACTTCTGCTGTTATTCTCTTTACCTCCAGGAAGGAGAATGGTAAAATATGCCATTTCCTGGATTTTGGCTTTGCAGATGATGTGATAGCTGCCCAGTGATGTTACAGCAGTTTGAGGTAGCAAATTCTTGTACCAGTGGTAGTGTCTAAAACATGGGCGAGCCCAGGGAGTTTGATGAAATGCTTAAGCAGAATTTCATGATCTCTGGCAGGCACTTGTTTTCAGAAAAACACAAACTACCCACCACTACGAACAGTTGCAGTAGTACCTGAAAGCAAGTTGATCTGGAAATATTGTTTTGGCCTCCAAATTATTTCTTTGCAGAACTCACTTTTTCTAAAAGTAACTTGGTTTGGGTTTTTTTTTTTTTTTAATTACTACTAATTGAGATGATCAAATATCAGCAGCTCCTCAGTGAAAAAGAAAGACCTTTTTTATTATAGGAAGTTTAAATCTATGAATAACTGTATTAGGAAACTAAACCTGCACAATAGTTTAGTAATGTGTTTTCAAAATAGCACCTCAGTTAGAAAATAAGATTAATTAACTCTCTGTTGTGGATATCTGAGTTATAAAATTAACAATTCAAAATAACATCTTTTTTCTTTTTTAGAAAAATACTTTATATAATGCTCTTAGAAGTAAAGGCAGAGGATTTGTATCTGCATATATGTGAAATGCATTGGGGTGCTTGTCAGCTCTAGTTTGGATTTATTCTTTCTCGGAACCTTTCAGTACAGTGTTCTGTTTTCATTTTATCCTATCTGTCAGAAATCTTTGATTTGAAAGCTTGCCTGCTTTATTGTTCGGTAGATGTCATGGAACTTTGACAAAAGTAAGTTTTTTTTTTTACTGAAGCAGCTGCTATGAATTTAATGAAATTAGATTAAATGAAATTCAATTAAAATAATTCAAAAAATAATTATCTTAATGAAAAGCGTGAATACTGAATCAAAATTTTCATCTTCATGTAACTTTCCTACCTGTAAACCTTAATTTTTACTACCATAGTAATGAGTTTATTGTAAACAAATGTATTTTTTAAAGAAGCTGCAAGAAATCTGAAATTATAACTCTGTACATAATCATTCTCATGAATAGTCGTTACCAGGCTTTTGCAGTTCATTTCTAAAAGGAAAATAAATAAAATAACTTGCTCAAAGGTATGTTTTGTGTCTTCTGCTTAGCTGCTGAAACACATAGATACAGTTGTTCTATTTCTGCAACTTTACTGAAGTTGTAAAGTTTATAAAAGTTTTCATAACTTCCCTTGCCTGGTATCTCAGAGGGTGTAGTGACCAACCCCTGAAGGAGACAAAAACAACCACCTGAAATCCCTTTTTGTTCAATAATTGTAGATGCTTTGTTAATTTTTGCTAAAGAAGCAAAATAGCGCGTGTTGTTTGTAAGATTGTGTATAGAACTATATACAGGTTTTCTGTCCTGTGTTCTTTAATACTGAATTAATATAATATTAACACAAAATGGGTGTGTTTAAATTTGCATTGTCTCCTTTCTGTGTGTGTCTGTTTGTAGCATGTTTACCTACACAAAGCCCTGAATGTCATGTGGGTGTTTATGGTCAGCATAAGCTCTGCCTTGTGTGCAGTGTTTCATGTGGATTCCATACTTCAACTGAGATTCTTCTTGTGAAATTTTCTTATTTCCTTTTATATGTCTTCACTCCAAATACACTGTAACAGAGCTACTGGCTAGCTCTATGTAGTTTTAACCCTTGAAGCATATTGTAGTTCTTCCTCAAGAGTTCTTCCTTTGCTTAATAAACATGTAGTTTTCGCATAAGTCTTGTTCTGTTTTAAGCAGAGATTCTGTGCCCTCCAGCTTACAGGGATGGATGTGATGAAGTTGGGTCAGAAAACTTCACTGCACTTTATTTCCTAGTAGGAGTAGAATCCCAGTGCACAAATTCTGAATGCACCCCATGCTTTTTGCTGTTTCAGCAATGCAGCACAGGCAGAAAATGTACATTAGAAACTTTTTAAAAATCCAGGATTAAACATTTGCCACCTTCTTTCCTGTGTTTGTGTTCATGAGGTATCCATCATGAGTAGATATCATGCCTAATGGTTAGCATAAGAGAAAATTCAAACCATCCTGTTACAGTGGGTTTCACCTGGTATCTGTAGGCGATTGTGGTCTGTTGGATACTTTTGAAAGGTTTACAGGAGCTAACAAATATCTTATGCTAAAATAGGCTAAGATTTGCTATGCCAGGAACTTACCCACTCTCAGAAATGGGGTAGTTTAGGAGATAAAATAAAAAAGGAATATGGGTGCTACTCAAGATGAAGTAAAGTGTAAAATGTGGTATTTCCATTCTGCATTCTTTGTTTTATTTCTATAATTCAACTTTCCAATAATAATTACGTGAGGTTTTTTCCTCAGCATTAGTGGGAGCCAGTCCTTTAGAAGAGTTATTTTAATCAAGCTTTGTCACAGATTTTACAACTGCCCATTATACTTAGATAACTCTATTAGCTAGCTGGAGGGGGATGTGGATAAAAATCTGAACTGCCATTTCTGCTGTAGATAGCTGACATTCTTTTGCTCTCTACCTGTAGGAACTTCCAGCCCCTTTGCTTGATGATACCTACAGCAAGGAATTGGGAGATGAAGCAGCAACTAAGTCTGAGGATTTTCAGGATTCTATGAAAATAGCCTGGCGCTACCAAAATTTACCAAAAATGGAGGTAATAGCTATTTCCTACTTCTTTCCACTTGCACTCAAGATTAATTTGAAAACAAAATGTTTTTCAGTAGAATCTAGACAACAGAACTGCTAATGGACAATGTTATAGGATTGTCTCTTGAGGGAAAATTATCATACACCTCTATATGTTTTAGTTACTAGAGGTACAGAAAGAAAGGGAATTTGAGAGTTTGCAGGAACTCTAAAACAATACAGACATCAGTAGTTTTAAAATAAAAAACATTTATGTTCCATGGGATTCTTCAATGAGTATTATTAAATTGGGACAGCTTTTTGTAAAAGTTTGGATAATATGCTTACTTAGAAACTTGGCCCAAATTTAGTTGTACACAAATTACTTAAGTAGGTTTAATCAACATGACTTACCAGATCTCTGTAGTGAAAGTACTGTGTTGAAGCAAGCTATTGACCTGCTTATCCATGTGCATAACAACTAAAGCAAGCACTTGAGATTATATCAGCTTTACTGTTACTGGAAACTAATCACTATCAATATAAGGAACAAGCCCAGTGGTCAGTCTTGCAGAGTTTGCAGTTGTTAGTGTTTCGTGAGTAATCAATCTCCCATGGCTGGTGACTTTCCTATTTAATCCAGTGGCACAATCAATCTTTAATAAAATTATAGCATTTCTGTCTATCCAGAGTAAAATCTCTGTTTTGTCTATACATTTTGGCCTGCATTTAAAAATTCTGGTTTAGATGTAGTCATATCTGCCTAGTAAGTTCAGTTGTATTCTTAAAAAACGTAATTGGAATGTGACAAAATGATCTTACAAGGCTTGGCATGTTTGGTTTTCTGTGAAATTGCACAGACATGGCTATATAGTTGTGTCAGAAAAGACTTATATATGGTGACATGCCAAATCAAACAGCCTCCAGGGTAATAATATAATCTCATCAATTTTATTATTGTGGAGCTTGCTATGCCACTCTGAACCATCACCAAAATAATTTGTCTGTTTTAAAATCTAGCAGAATTCCTTATACATTGATATGAAAACAATTGCATGTTGTTAACAAATTGTGCTCTGATGTTCTAACAAAATAGAAAAATTATTTTAAAATTCATTTGGGTATGCACTCATCTCCTTTAACTTCATAGCAGTAAATACTTCTTCCACTAATGTAATATTTCTCAAAAATGTGTGATGTACATGCCCTTGATTATTGCAAATTGATTATGCAAGACAGAATAAGATGGTCAATCTCTTTGGGAGAGTTTCCCTTGTTATTGCTGTTTTTTGAATTGGATGTTAATCATTCTCAGTAGTTGAGGTAAAATATTTTTATGTGTGTGTTAAATTAATTCAAAATTAAAACACACAAATATAAGTATCAGTCTTAAATTATTCATACCTAAAATTCCTCTGGACATCTTAACCGGTGAAAAATTGATTTGAAATTTATATTTTTCAACATTTTGTAATGCAGTCATCATAAAATTTGGGCTCTGTGCTATATTAATTGGATTGGAAATTATACTTCATTGAAATAAAATCTGAATACTGTCTTGCTACCCACAACAATACATTTAGTGCAATGATTTAATTAACAGCATTGGTTGTGATTCATTCTTTAAATTTTCCTTTATTGGTAAAAACCAATCTTGAATAAAATTTCAAGGTGTATTTTCCAAACTGATTGAACTAATATAGCAGCACATATTGAAAAACTACTGTCAAATACTTTCAACTGTGAAACAGAAAAATTAGCTTTGTTTTTTGCTAGAACTCTAGATGTGATAGCAGAAACTTTTCCCTCCGCTATCTGGCTGAATACAGAGCAAGAATGCTGAGTAAAAGCTGTCTTTGTGGTATTTTTAATGCTTGATTTTGTTACTCTTACTGAGTAATAACAAATTTTGATCAGTAATTCAGATATTGCCTTTCCATTTGTTAGACCCCATATAGACTAGCCAGATAACTCATTTTTGTTCTTATGCATGGTATTTATGTTAGTGCCCTTCTCAGCTGTCACAGTTTCTCTCTACATATTGTGCATACCTTGCATAGATAGAAACAGAAAAAAATACCAGATTTATAAGAAATCTGTCAGAGCAAAAGGCCTTGTTATGCTTGATGTGCCTTTGCCAGTTTGTTACTTACATCTGTATCAGAGGTGAATTTCATTTAAACTTCTGAGTATATGGAGAGCCTGTTTTGCAATGCAAGACAGTGTGGGTTTTTCTTTTTTTTCTTTTTTTCTTTTCTTTTTTTTTTTTTTTTGAATGAACTGCTTATGTTCTTGGGGCAATATATAAACTGTCACAGCATGAAATCAATTTTCTGCCTTGATTCATCCTAAATCTGAGATTTCTAGCACATTAGTATTGCAATTAGAAACATTAAGAGCAGACGGTAGCATAAAGGCATGCTCTGCTCACTGACAATGTAGTGTACTTGTCCTTGTGCAAACCAGGACTCCAGGAAAGAGCTGGCCTGAGCCTGCAGCCCACTAATAAATTTATCAGCTCCAGCTTGAGAGGGATGGCAAGTCCCTGCTCCACGCTCTGCATGGCCATTCTGCTAAGGCAGATTATTCATGCTTACTTGATTCAGGTAGGCTTTCTGCAAGCTTCCCGCTAAGCCTGGGAATGCAGGACACTGAAGCCTATTCACGGCCCTCTGACATGGACCCAGCTTTTATTGCTTTTATGGGGGTTATTATCGCCAAATCCCAGGCTCCACCCAGTTTGTAGGCGCTGTGCTCATTCTTTGGAATCAAGAGAGGTTATCACCTACCTTAATCCATGCAGCAGGGTAGATTAAGGACACCAATGTGCCTCGGGATTCTCAAAGAGGATCCTGGAAACTTCTTGTTTCTTCTTTTTTGCTGTCTTTACTAAACTCTATTGGGCCTCAGTAAGGATTTGCATCTGAAATGGGCAACCTGGAGCTTTTCTCAATGAAGACATCAGATCAAAGTTCAGTTAGTCAAGGCCTTTCTAAAACATTAAGGGGGCTTGGAAGTACACAATAAAAAGATGAGCTCTGGCAGAGATTGCAGTAAAAACATTCTGATCAGTAATCCGGATAAAGAATAGATTATAGGCCAAAGAACAGCCCCTGTTTAAATTGCTTTCAGAATCCTTGTTTTAAATAAAGTTACATTTTACAAGAAAAATATTTAAATTTTGATAGAACGTTATGTTTTATTGGAATGCCTACTTTAAAACTGAGATACCAATAAATAAATTGGTACACTGACTTAGAGAATGTGGTTTTCTATGGTTTTTTGCTTAGTAAAACTGATTTGCCTCTAATGACTAGATATACATAAGCAATTCTGTGTGGGTTTTTTAATTAAAAACTAATGATTTGTTTTAATTAAAAGTTTGGGTTTCATTGGTTATTTTAGGAACAATATTGCAATATTGCTACTGTTCATATTCTCTGATAACTGACCAGGCCTAACAACTATTAGTCAAATAATTCAAAATATTTACCTTAAATCAAATCATTCTAATCTTAACAATGTAATAAATTTTTGGGAAGATATTATCTGCTTGAATATTGCATGTTATAACAATCTAGAGGGGGTTTAACTTTACATGTATAATTCAAATAATGTTACAAGTTGTATGTAAAACTCCTTTAAAGTGGAACAAATACATGCATTCATTTCCTCTAATAACTAGCACAACTCATTCAAAATGTGTAGTTCCTGGCCAGGTGTATATTAATTTTGGTTTATGATGTTTTATATATCACAATTGACATCTGAGTAAAATGTATGTTCATTATGGCAAATCATAGTTATTGTGTGTAATGCTCAACCTCTTCAAGAAATTCAAATAGTTTCAAGAAATTAAAAGTAGTTTTTAACTATTGCCTGTTTTTCTATTAAGATCAGTTACATGAAGATGCAATGGCTTGTTTTTTTCACTGATCATAAATAAAGAGAAACATTTTCAAAGTCAGCTGAAAATATTTCTGTAGCACCATATAATTCTCAGACTAAAAAATCAAAGAGGTGCAACATACGATGTTCTGCACATTTCATTGATCTGGCCTATGCAAATTTGTGATCATCTGACTAGAACATGTGCAAAAATACATTCTTTAAAGTATCTGATGGCACTTTGATGATGAAACTTAGAATAGTAAGGGTTGAAATCTCTGTGAAAAATTCACATTCAAGATTGTCAATGGGGGAGCAAAAACTTAGTAGTAAATATTACAATGGTTTTCTACTTGAAGCTTCTTTTTAGGCTGAATGGGGAAAAAAACAGACTTTTTCAAGTGTGTTGCTAGTTAATTACTTTCTTTTGACAGGTAGTTGTTTAAGATTGTAATCATGTTGTTGTTTCCACAGGCCAGCCCAACAACATATTCAAAGTTTGGCCATTATTATGATCTTTCTAAAAAAATGTCTTCAGAACTGTGTCAGTCCATAAAATGGCACGGTTTTTACCTTCATGAAGAGTCATCTTTCGAGTCAAAAACTAAAACATGGTAAGTTTTAGTTTTCGACATGCTTCTGTTGTGTGTTTAGATTGTGTCTGCGTATTGGCAGGAAAGGATATTTTTGTGTCTACACTTGCATTGGAAAACGTTGTGGTGATGCAGGGGGTCGGGAGCAGTTCAGCTGTGGTCCCACATAGTGCCACATGCCTCTAGTGGCACAGAGACAGCTCAGGGCTCTGCTCTGGGCTGGGGGAGGGAGCACGTTGGCAGTGACAATTAAGGCAGACATTACTAGGACAGCTTAGCACACAGCTGCATGCTCAGCCCTACTGACAGCCGTGTGTGGGGACTGGGGAGAGCTATTCCTGTCTGGCTGAGAATACTTCCTGAGCCCCGTGCCCCATCAGCTCAGACATGTGCTTGTCAGGTGCCTATCAGTCTTAGGAAAATATTGGTGGAGTTTTTAGGGCTTAGGAGACAGGCCATCCTTGACCTACATAGCTTAGAATGCTACGTCAGATTAGTTTACAATGTGCTTTTATTTCTTATATCCTACAGCTTCACCTAAGGAAAATACAATATACTATGAATAAAATTACAATCACTAATTGTGTCTTACAAAACATTTTCTATTCAGACTCTTCTCTGAATGAATAACTTATTATGTTTATGTCTTTCAGTAGTGAATTAAAGAAGACTAAGAGAAAATGAGTGACAGTGATGCCTTAAATCGCTAATAAAAAAATTTTAGACGCAGACACACAGTATAGGAAAGGGGTTTTACCTTGGTTTAATAGGATCCCAGATGCACACCGACGAACAAGCCCTGACGATATCCCCCGTATACAATTTATGGACAGCCTAGATTAGAATACCTATCTAAAAGTCTCCAATAAGAAGTCTAACAAATGAAGTAATTGCCCCCTTATTAAAATTACTTCCCCCAAAAGATTACTACTTAGTTTATAAAAAACATGTCTCAGTGATGGGGGCCCTGTTCAAGGTTGTGTGTCATGCTTTTGAGATCGTGGGGATGTTTCGTCTTCCCCAAAGGATTCTGAGCAGGCCAAAGGTACTAGGGTGATAAACATGTAGGGTTAAGATACAGGGAGTAAAAAGTACAGGAATGGGGAAGGGTAAAATGTTACATATAAAGGATATATATAAAGAGAGTATAAAAGTAAAATAAAAGGACAAAAACCCATCAGGTATTAACAGTAGCAAAGACTCTTATTAGCCTGTAGACACACGTCTGTAGTATCTTTCCTGGAGAAACTTCAACTCAAGTCAAACATCAAGGCTGGGCTAGCAATTTCTTTGTCCAGCCCAGTCACTGAATTTATATGACACCTAGCTTTATAGATCCCAGTGTATAGGGCCAAGTCCTGGAGGCAGTAGTGTGGTGTGCTTCATTGGGGTTGATTTCCATTGCAGTACAGTCAAGTATAAAACCTCAGATTTATGAAAGAAGTGCAGTATGAACCACCTTTCTTAGAGCTGTAGAAAAGCAAAAGCCAAGTCTCTGTCTAATTTGTTCTTTGTTACAAACAAATGTCACTGCTTTGTGAAGTGAACTCTTTTGATACTGTAAAGATCCCCTCAATTTTTAGGAGAAAGCAGACAACTTTTATTCTTTCTATAGTAAATATTTGAATCAACTTTGTTTATGTATTATATGTAATTACTGATTTTTAGTAGTAGAGCAATAGAGGATAGACACAAGAACATCTGCCACATAGGTTTCAAGTGTTATTACTGTTATTGAGCAATTTAACTCACTGTCTTTTCTCTAGCTAACAAGAATGTTGTGACTCTGGGTTCATTCCACTAAGTGTATGGCTGTCAAGTATTTGTTCATTTTACATAAAAATCAAATTAACTCATCAGTATAAAGTTTAACTTTTATGTATTTGATTTTATAAGCCATCTATAATACTGATACTGTTCTTGTGTGCTAGCCTGAGAAAAGTGCATCATTCTTACTATATGAGTTCTTATTTTTAGTTTAAATCTAACAGAAAGATTGGATTTATGTAATTTCCATGGCAAATTGGTAGAATGCAGAGTGATGAGGTGAGGAACATGATCAAATAAAGCTGGGCTTTGGAAGGTTTACCTCCTTTTCCTCTCCCTGCACCCTCAACGTGAGGTCTCCTTCAAGAAGCTTCTCCTGAGGAAGTGAAGGAATTGTGTTGTAGGGAGTAAAGTTAGATACCAAAGTAACATCCAGCCACCATTCTAAACATTGTCATGCACTCTAAGAACAATGTGGTAAGGGACAGGGCGGAACAAAGAACACATTGGGAGTAGTGAATTCTTAGAAACCTGGAGGAACTGTAGAGTTGTGTACGTCTCTTTCTTTAGAGTGATCATTTGTCTTCTAACTTTGATTATTGTCATTCCTGACCACAAACACTGCTGGTTTTGAAGTCCCTGTTTTAAAATGGTTGCATTAGATCAATGTTAAGGCAAGGTGGGAAGGAAGAATTTTTCAGAATTATGGCCACTGAAAAAAAGCTTAAAAAGAATGGAATTTGTTGGAGAGATTGAAGCAGAGTTCTGAAGCATGCTAAAAGCTGACATAGGGAGGGTATAACTCCTCTGCAGTCATGGGCTACAGTAAACTGTTGTGGTAGAAAAACAGTCTGGAAATAAGATTTTTCTTTTTTTAATGATTTGCACAAAAAGCTGCCTTACAGACATGAGTTGGGAGTATTGTAGAATCTCCATCACTAAAAATTTCTAACAAGCTAGGTAAATATCTGTCAGGGCTATTGAGGTCCTTTTCAACCCTATCTTTACGATTCTTTAATTTGCATTAATCGTGATGTATTAAATCCAATGCTAAATATGAATGTTACCAGTTTTTTCATTGCTCTCAATAAGTTCAGGCTTTTACAGAAACCCAGCAAATTGTACTGTATTTTTTACAAATACTGTGATGAAATTCTGAAGGAAGCATTTTTATCTCAAGTAATGAAAACAAGCTCACAATCCTCTTGGGGTAATTTTATTAAAGAAAGTTTGTGAAAGGAGGAGAGTAGACATATTATTATGTTGGCATTACTTTTTGGAAAATCAATTGAATGCCTCAGGCTTTTAAATCTAACTTCAGTATATTGTAAAGCAGCAAAAATTTCTGTTCTCTTGGTTAACTAGACAATGATTTTAAAGAAAGTATTCACACAATAGTCACCCTCCAATAAAAGTCAACAATTTGTATTAGACCTTATCTTGAAATGCCTGAAGGTCCTACTGAGGGCTTGGATTTTTACTCTATGTTACAGTGAAGTAGGAGCACAGCCATGGCTGGTTAGAATGTCTCCACTTAGAGCATATAATTCCTTAAACATATGGTTCTCAGACTATGGTTAGGTCCATACTCAAAAATACCCCTGATAACATAATGCTAACTGCCCGTGTAGCATTGCCAAATCTCTCTAATCTGTCATGCTGATGGCACCTCAAAAATGTACTGACAGCCTGAAATGAAATTTTAAAAAAGTTATAAAAATTACTTGAAGCTCAGAAAGTCTCTAAAAATATTTTTTTTTCAATTTAATTTATCAAAAGCAGATTGACAGGAAATTTACAGTGAAAGCTGACAAATCCTTCAGAAATAAGGAAGCATTTTTTTAAAAGGGGATAGTATATTTTTGAAATAATTTACATTAATAGACTCTATATTATGAGATGTTTGCAGAAGATTTCATTACTTTCTAACAGGTATACTTTGCAAGATCTCTATCAGTAAAGGTGTTTCTGAATGAAATTTTCTCTTAAATTGTGTAGGAATGCAGACTAAAATCAGTGGTGTGTTGTGGGGGTTTTTAAATCTAAGAATGTTTTGCATTTGTCACTAATACCAAGGTAGAGGAAGAAGTCCAAAAGTCGCAAAAAATTGGGAATTAGCTGAAAAAACAGCTGTCTGCTCTAGGTATTTTCACTTTATTTTATCTTGCATGTTCCATCCTAAATATTTGTAATGTTGAAGAGCACAGCACAGTTTAAGTTCAGGCTGAAGTAAATTTTCTAATCCTGTAACTACAGCCTTTGAAGAGGCACTTTCTCTCAGGTGCTCATCATGGAAAGTGAACCTAACTCAGTGCACACATTCCACATTTGGGTCACGAGCAATGACAACCTCATCATTGTAAAGAAAGCTTTTAGAAGCGCAGGAGATTTTTTTTATTGCACCTTTTTGATTAAATTATCATACATACTGATGTGAGCAAGACATTCCTGAAGTGGTGTCCTGTTTGTGTTGGGTTTTTTCTCTTTTCCTAATAGAGACCTGCGATTTTTTAATGTAATTAATGTTCCTAAAAGAATTTACTTAATCTATAACTTGTTTCGTTGCACCTAAAATTCACCTTGTTGTTCAGCCTTACTTTTCCCTATATTTTTCAGTTAGATGATGACTAGTTTTGGATTATCTTAGGTTTCGTTTTTCCTCCTTGAAATTTGGAACATCTCTTTCCCCACCCTCCTTTTCTTTGGGAAGAGGTGGGGAGCAAGAAGAGCAATCCTTTGCTATCTTTTCCTTTCACCACCCTGGGATGTAACAACAGATTATGCATTTATAGCAGAAAATACACAAGAAAAGTAATGTACCACATTTTGTTATAAGCTGTATAAGTCTCGTGTCAGAAACATGAGGATACTGAACATATATTTTACAATCCTTGGAAAAACAATGCTGCATCTTTTAATAAGAAAAATCCTTTGCCATAATGTTTTGTGACATGAAAACCATGTATTTATAAAAAGAACCAGATCATCCTCATGCTTCTCATTCTCTAGCACCACGTTAAGAAACCCATTTTATTTCACCTGGTCTTCAGTGAGTGAACTGTCTCTGTAATTGTAGCTAGTGTCTATTGTGAGATAATTGCAGAGCTTCCCATGCAGGATCAGAGATGTAGAGACTTTATATGAGCCAGAAACTGTTGACCCTTTTGAGAAATCATGTCTGTTTATATGTGTGTCCCTCTTCTATCCACAGAAGTGTTTGGTTTCTTTATGGACTTGGAAAGAAAAATGACTGTTTGACTAATTAGATTAAAACTGACCTTTTAGGTTGCAATTAAAAATGAGTTTTGGAGGTTATCAAGATAATTTGTTCACCTTACAGTTTGGATCAAATCTCCTTTTCTTTCCTGTGTTTTCACATGTGTGAGTGTATCTGTTTTTTGATGGAGGGAGCAGCTAAATGTTACCCTGTAAACTGGCACCTGCCAGACAGTGTAGGTATAACATTTAATAGCCATGTTTTCTCGCCTTTCTGCAGTTCTGGTACCTGGTGGCTAAATTACAGAGTTCCCTTTTGGATAATCACTCAAGATGGATAGAAGTTCATTTCCCCATGATAAAAATTAATTGAAGACAGATTGTGAAGCCAGTTCTCCTAAAGGAAGTAGTAAATGGGACTGGGTGTTTGACGCCAAAAGGAGGCATAAACTTTCTTTGTCTTATCTCATTTTTATGTTGGGGAAGGGCAGTTATGTCCTGGTGCTGATGCTGGGCTCAGGTTTACAGGGGTGTGTGGCTGACAGCAACTGTTCTGCCGTGGTTGTTGCCAGGATATTCTGGTGTCCTGGGTGCTGCACTGCTGGAGCTGCACTTAGCAGAAGGGTAGCAATATCTTCGCTGGTGACTCTGTGCATTGCAGGCAACACTTGTTTGCTACCTCTCTGCTTCTAGTCTTGTTCTTCAGTGCAATTACCAAACAAGAAGGTTTGATAATCAAAGCAACCAAAATAATTAAGCTGTAGTTTTTCAGTAATACTTGTAAATTTTACCTTAAGAATATATGTGCTTATGAAAAAGAATACATTTATCTAGAGTCTAGATTTACCAATAAATTTAGATAAAACAGGTTGGACCGTCTTGCCTAATGGTGTCTCCTTATACATAACAAGGCTATTTGTCATACCCTTGATAACCTAACCTTTGTTAACTGCTTGGAAACTATCGGCAGAGAAGTCAGAGCCTTTGTTGTAACCAGGATACCTCCTTGCCAGCTCCTGCTTTATCCATTACTGAAGTGCTAAACAAAAATAAAGAAGGAATTGTTTAAACTCATTATCAAAATTAAATGGTGTTTAGTAACAAAACCAAAAAAAGACTAGAAATTGGGAAATAAGAGATATCTTATTTCCTTCCTTAAATATTATGACAAATATTGCCAGAAGGATAATGCAACTTGCTTATATAAATAGTGTTTCTACAATATTTTTCATGTTCTTATTTACATAAGATGGGTCAAATTCAAGTAAACCATTAATATTTTAGAAAGAGGTAGAAGGGCACCTGGTTTTATATGCTTTTAAAAATCTAAACAAGTTAGTCATTAATCAGCCATCGGCAAATATTTTGATTGCAGTATATTCTTTGACAAAAAAAATTATATGTTGTGATAATGTGAAGACACAGAGAGTGAATTTTGACTACCATGGGGACGAAAGTTCACCCTGTAAACTGACAGCTGCCAGGCAGGGTAGGTATAACTTTTAATAGCCATTCCTTTTGCAACTGAACACTGGGAAAGTAATGGACTTCACAAGTTAAACTTCCCTGTTTGAGGTGCTCCTTTTTTGTATAGCAAAGCAGACTTTATGCATGAAATATCATGTTGAGATTATATACTGCCAGTTAATTTTCAGCTCTGAATTTCATAAAGAATATTAAATTGTTAAGGTACATCAGTTTAATCAGTGAACTTCTAGGGTACTAAATATGAAACAAAAATAAATAAAGTTTAATTTGGAAACTCTCCTTTGTGTTTACATCAGAGAAGGGTCATCTTGTAATGTTTGTTGACATTAAGTATTTAAAATCTTGGAATTATGATGACCACATGACATTTTTAATCATAGATGTTTATAACTCAAATTTATTGAGGCATTGGGGTTGGGTTTATACTGTTTTCTTAAAGGAAACATAGAATTTTGAGTTGAAGCAACAGTGCAAAAGACAGATCACTGCAACTCTTACATTCTTCTTAGGAAAGTTGAATTCTCTCCTGTGCCAGGAGATGAAAGCAAGTTTATTTGGGTTTATTCATCAGTAAAATAAAAGTCAAGACTCTTAATAAATTAATGGGAATAGTTTCATTAAAGTTTGGGCTGGGTGGTCTCTCAAGGTGCTTTCCAACTGGGGCTGTTATCAGACCAGACATATAAATGCTTGGAGCAAATGAGAATGTTTTTAGAGGCAAAATTTTCAAAATAACTTGTCAAATTTCCCAAGAGGTACAGCAAGAGGTTTGAATCCTCAACCCTTGACGGTAATTAGTGAGACCTGAAGAAAATGTTGAAGGCAGAAAAAATAGAAGGGCTTAAGCTGAGTTGAGGAACCTACATCAAGGTGAGACACCCAAGCTGGTGTGGTCCACGGGAGTTAAGAAAACAGTGTGTCTCTTTTAAAAGTGAGCACCTGAATTGTTTTTTGAAAGTAAAGGGCTTCTAAGTCTGATAAGATGATTTGCTGAACTTTCATTTTGTTTAAGTCTGCTTATATCCATTTTTAGGCATCAGTTTGCTTTTGTTTGGTTTTCTGAATGTTATATTTTCTAAACAATACGTGAAATAAATGCTACCTCGCAATTTTGCTGTCAGGCAAATAAAGCAGTGAAAATGTATGAAAATTTTCACAGAAAGTCATCTCTGTTCATCAGGCCATTGATTAGGTATACTTGGAATAACAATTGGGTTGGTCTTTGTCAGTTACAGAAGATTTGTACTGGGCTGTAATGGTTTCAACTTTAAATTGATACATTAAATCATTAATCTTCTAGATGTAAGTGAGCCTGACATAATTAAGTTATCTTAATCCCAAGAGATTTTAGCTTTCACTAAATGTCTGAGCACTGAACTAGTTAATACGAAGCAATCACAACTGCTTATAATGTCAACTTTATTCAAAGAGTTTTGGGGTTTTGTTCTTCTCTGACAATTTTTTCTATATGACACTTGCACTGAAAACTACGTCTGCTCATATTTATTTTTATACAGCTGTTGAAGTCATATAGGAGAGTATTAAAACACGTAACTAAAATATTTCTTCTTCCCAACAGGAATATGAACAGTGGTTATGCAAGGCTGCTTCAGTCCATTCAGAGGATCATTTCCCAGGAAGGCTTTGATGGCTCTGATCCCCAGGTACTGAAGACTATTATACTCCTCTAATCCTGTAACTACTGTGTTCTGGCTTTTTAAGAGTGGCACAAGAATGTCTTGGGCAAATTAATAAGGAACAAATTGCTTCTAAGCATTCCTAAAGTGAGCAAGCAAAATAAGTAGTGTTGGGGTTTTTTTGGTTTTTTTTTTTACCTGTTACAGATATGCAGGACCATGCAAGAAAGAAATGTAAGGCAGCATTAGTAAAATGCATTTTCTGTGCAATTAGCTAATAAATGGATGGCCAAATATAATGTAGTTAAGCAAAACACATTTCCCCTACAATATTTGTTTTTCAGATTATTTCTTTAACAATAATTTGTTCAAGATTCTTGAAGTTAAACATTTATTCTTAAACTTCCAGATTTTTTCAATGTTTCAAATGGAATGGAGTGAATTTTTTAATTAATTCAATGGTGGCATCTTTTTGTAGTGAGCATTGAAAGACGAGTAAAGAAATAAGAATGCTATTTGAATTTACAAATTAAAACAGCTTCCAAAAATCAGCAGCCTTCCAAAAATCTCTGTACTCTTCATAAAGCATAATTTGGGTAATCAAAAACATTTCGAGTGTAGCAACATAAGCTGAAAGCCCATTTTCAATTTGAGCAGTGCCTATTGGTTATTCTTTGTCATATTCAGTAACATGGGCGTTCTCTTGGAGTTGATAGAAATAAAATAATAAATTGTATATACTAAATCTTAGCTGAAAGGTAATTATTGGTAACAGAAATGTTACTGCAGTAGAAGTCAATTAGTATAGACTCTGGAGAATCTGAAAGGATTTCATACAAGACTGTGTACCAGCCTAATATCTTAGGAATCATTTTTGCAGGGAAGACAATGCTGGGAAGGATGTTTTTGTGTCTAACAGTGTGTTTTAGAAACATTACCTGCGCAGAGCACTTGTGTGTAAATGTAGGTTATTTGTGCTCGGCGCTCAGTCTCTGCCGAGATGTCTGCGAGGGTTTCCCTTCCCTTTGGTGGCAGTGCCAGTCTGGAGGAGGCACTTGGTCCCTGACAGCCCCTCTCCCCACTCGCTGCGGTAGCCATGGCAACAGCCATGTGTGTCATCCTCCTGTGCTGCACGGGGATGCTCCTCCTGTTCCTGAGAGCCCTGGGTGAAACAAACACCCTGCCAGCCTCCAGCCAGCAAACAGCCTCCTGCTGAAGACATCAGGCTGTTATTGCTTATTTTTCTGTTTATATGTATGTAAAAGAAAATGAAGGTTGTTCAGAGAGAGCATTTGGGGGTTTTTTTGCTTGCAAGTAGAGAAAAATAAAAGATCACGGATCATTATTTTCTGTACTTTTTGTCGATTTTTTCAAAATGTCTTACTAGTGTAGATAAAACAAGACCAGGACTTTAACTGAGATAATGTCAAAGTACATGTTTGCTAAATAATACATATAAGTTTCTAAGGTGAAGCTGTAAAAGTTAGAAAAGTCCTTTTTCAGGCCAGTTTATTGATCTAGAAAGCCATTAGCAGTATGTAGTTCTTTCTGTTTCAAGAGAGGTAATGCGTATGATTTCCTGGATTGGTTTCTATTACTTTCTTTTAATATTCCACTTTTCCCCATGCATCATCTTTCTTTGTACACTCAAATTTTGTACGTTTAGAAGCCTTGTATAATACAACCTTCTTAAAAATACATCCAGAGTTGAATATAGTACCGGCCCAGAACACACCTTGGATCTTTTATTGAGCAAAACTCTGAGCAAATCTCTGCTGCTTTGTATCCTCTTTTATTTACTGAGCCCTCAGAAGTGCTATTTAAGTAGGCAGATATGAAGATTGTAGAGTAAGGAGCAGCCTGTATTCTTCTGGACCTGTGTATAATTGCCATATATAATTATAAAAGCTTCTGAGAAATTTGTGGGTTTGTGCCCCCCCCCCCCTCCCCCCGCCCCCAAATAATCCTCTACCTGACTGGTAAAAATTTCAGATATTTTAGGCTACTTTCACACCAGTATGCAAGAGATTTTTAGATTTTCTACTCCTCTATTTGAAGAGTGATGTGAAGAAAAGGGAGCAGAATGGGACTCACCCCAGCTGAGAGATTGTTTGACACAGTTAGGAAAATTAATGAAAACTACCATTAGAGGTTTAGTAGACCTCTGGTAACATGGTAACCTATTTTTTAACACTGACTGGAACATCTTTGCCAAGGTTTGTTTGGAAAATCAGAGTTTGAATTACCTATAACCTACAAATACGAGCATCAGGTTTACATCCTTTCTAAAACCTCCCAGTAACTCTTGGCTGTTGATCATTAAATTTGAATCCTTTATAAATGGATCATGGTATTAAGTTTTACAGACTTGTACCTGTTTGTTTCAGAGTATTTGGGGGTTTTCATGTTAGACAACAGAGCTTTCATAGGCAACTATTTCTTTAACATTTCTTTTGTATATTTTGGACCTGAAGTTGGGTGACTTTCAGGATAATTGTTGGGGGTGATTGTTCTTTTTCTTGGCTTGGAGTTGGGTTTTTTGAATTCTTCAGAAGCAGAATTTCTGCTGCCAAACCAAACAGTGTTACAAAAATTACAAAAAAAAAGTAAAAGAAAATTAAAAAATAAATCCAAGCTTCCAGACTAATGTGAATATGAAAGATCTAGTGGTATATTTGAAAGAATGTTTTCCTACTCCTTACAGCAGGGTTGTTGTGGTAGAATATTAGACTTTTTCTTTTTTTATATTTCAGTTTTGGAATAAACTGTTTGTAAGGGCCTTGTGTGCCTGACAAAATTATACTGAATTGTATCTGATATTATCTGGTGTTTGAATAGCTTTATCTTTTACTACTCTTACGATTTGATGTTGTGAAACAAGCATCTGTCATCCCCTATTGAGTAAGAGAGCAGCTCTTTCCTCTGTATGTTTTTCTTACGGATGCTCCTCATAAGACAAAATACTTTTCTCATTTAAAAAGTTTCTGTAAGTTTTATGTATGTTTGTGCTGAAATTTTGAAATACTCTAACACTTTCTCTGCCTGGTCTATATTCATAATATCTGGATGAAATAGTTTTCTTAAATGCCTGCTTTTTCTCCTGTTTCTGAAATGCACATCAAGAATTGTCTAAATGTGCTCTGATCAGAAGTAATTAAAGAATATTAGACTAAAAGTTCTATGGTTTTTTATTCTTTTTAAAACTGACTATCTCAGCCTAGCAAATACCATACAGAGAGCTCAGATTTTGTTACGCTATCCTGTACTGTTGTCCTGATCTTCACAGACTACTGTAAAAAGTTAACTTTTCATAACTAAAGCCTAAAAGCCTGCAAAGCCTGAGACTAAAGAATCTGCCTGAGTTGAAACATGGATTGCTTTCCCAGAGATTGGAAGTGAATTGGCAGATCAGCTCCCTGTGTAAGACACACAATTGGATGAATGCAGAGCCATGTGGTACTGTGTCTCACAAGCTGGGCTCTGTCTACACAATATGGATAAGGAAGCATTTGGAAGAGTAACCTCTTGTCTTGTCAAAACCTTTCCTCTGGATTGCCAGAGCAGCTGTGCAATGTTTTGTGCTTGATAGTTGCTGTTCATTCCAGCTGTTGGAAATTATAATCTGTGGTTTATCAAAACACTTTTCTGTAGTGAGAAGTACCTGCAAGCTTTTATTTATCAAAACTAGTATTTTTTTATATATGTATATATGTGTGTGTATATAATTAAAGAAAGCTGGTCTTTAAGTATGAGCCCTGAACTCTAGAAATGTTTCTTTGATCACCTTGTGCAGGAAGTCTTTCAACAAGGGAGTTTATTGTCTCTCTCTCAGCTGTTGATAGCAAATATGTCTAAAATCCTTTTCAAAGATCACCAGGAAAGGTCACATCAAACAAACAGAAATGGGATTTGTCATCATGAGAGATAACATTTTACTTTGCATAAACAAATTACAACTCTGGCTTCATAATCTGTCCCTTCAGAAAAGGAACTTTATCTGGGCCTTGGCCTCTGTTGGATGCTCCTCTGGCAGCCTCCTGCAGGGCAGCAAACAGGCTTTAGGTAGGGAACACATGGGACTGTTGAGGATTTTATATGTCAGGACAGCTTAGATTCCAGTGCCCAGAAGGCATCTAAAGTGGACCAGAAACTCTCCTGTCAAGGTGTGATCCTTAAGAGACAATCTGCTGATGTCCCCATCAGATTGTTTTTCCACAGCTGTGGGTACAACTTCCTTCATTAGGGGGAAGGAGTTGAAAGGAGCATAGATGATACTTGGAGACCTCTAAGACAGTGACAGGCCCATGTGTTGGTGAGGTAAGGCACTGACCTTGTTCACTCCAAAGGAGCAGGAAAAGTGAAACTGGAGCAAACAGTCAGAATAGTCAGAGTATGAAAGTAACGCGGCGGAAAGGTGAAAATAGAGGGAGAAGTTGTGTTTGATTGCTCTCAGGCACTTCCAGCAGATTCTCTTAGAACTGGGAAAAAATTTTTTTTACATGTTTTTTAGGACAGTGATGGAGGAGAGAAAAGACAAAAAAGGTCATAGTGTTACTGGGTTTTATGTCAGAATAAACTTATATTTAGTTGGTTAAAAAATGCAAATTAGTAGGTCTCAGTATTTTCATGTGTCTATTACATTTGTAGTTGCTTATCTGACATAGCATGATATCCAGGCAGTGGAAAAATGCCATTTGCGATTTTTACAAGATCGACTGAGATTACTATGATTACATAAAATACACAGTTATTTTGGATATGCGTTCTAGAAATTGTATTATTTCTCCTGGTGTTTAAAAAATAACAAATTACTTTTTTCTTTTTCCCGCAATAGAAAAAACAAAGGAATGTTTTGCGGATAGGAATTCAGAGTCTGGGTTCCATACTGTGGGGTGATGACATTTTTTGCCATGATACTCCTGAAGATGCTCATAGCCTTACAAAATTTCTGTACGTTCTCCGTGGCCTGCTCAGGAAATCTTTATCAGCCTGCATCATCACAGTGCCCGCTCACCTTATCCAGGTAGGAATGCTGCTTTTGCTGCCTTTCAGTGCTGACACCAGTTAACAAAAGCTTAAGGTTTGTGGTAAAAAAACAAATGCAGCTTTGGACATTTTCAAAAGTCTTTTTTCTCAAAGGGTGAACTTAAAACATGATTATATCATAGGCTTTACACTTTTGTGGCAGTCGTGCTGCAAAATCTACAAAGACCTAAATATAAAACTATTTTAGGAACAGTTACACAAAATGTGGGTCTTTTTCCTTTTTTAAAAAATTATCAAAATTTCAGAAAAAAAGCAAAGAAAATACCTATAGTAATCTCTTTTTAAATTATTTTTTGCAACATCTCTGTGCACTTTCCCACTGCCTTCAGAATGCTTTTTGGAGTATAAATGCAAGGCTTTTCAGTCCACTGTCTTTACCTGTCATGCTCATTATGATGATATGTGATCTTGTTTTTAGAGCCAGGAACTGAAAGGTCCAGGTTTGCTCTATAATTCTGATATCCCCTTCTGTTGGGACTACAGGACCAAACCAGTTATGGCATCAGAGTCATTTTCCCAGCTGCAAAATCAGAAGCAGTTAACAGCATTGTTCCTGATAGTATATGGAGAATTAAATGTATCTTCTGAAAATAAACTTTTTTAGCAAAAGGAAAAATGTAGATAGTCTTTTGTTCTGCAAGCAGTAATGTAATTTACAAAAGCAAAATTATTATTCACAATGAGCAGAGAATCTATAATTTTAGATATTTGATTTGATTGTACTAAAAAAGTACTGGATAAAACCTCATATTATGCAAAATATTTTCATAGTAGGTGAGTTTATCAATAGATTAAATCCTGGCTTATGTATTGCATTTTGTTAAAGGTTTTTGAACACCTGCAAATGTTATTTATTTAGATACCAGTGCAATCACTGCTTTGAAAATAGAGAAGGTTGATTTTTCTAATTTTACCATTGTAGTGAAAAGTGTGTGAATATTCCTCTTGCAGTACATACCTCCATCTCTTTACTTATTATTTTTAAATATTAGGTGGCAGTCTGTCTTCAAAAAGAGGGAATTAAATTTAATGCAAGAAATAGAATTTTAATAATAATAATAAATATATAGAATAAGAATACTTCTTTCTCACTGGAATTGCCTGTCCATAACTGGGACATGCAGCCCTTTCCATTGTGCTCTTCTTTATATATCATGCCAATAAAAACTACATTTATATTTTAGAGGAGTCCAGAAGTGTCTCTAAGAAACGAACTGAAGGACAAAGTTTTTTATTCTGTTTCAAACTTTCTTGGGAGGTTGATTTTTGGTTTATGTTTATAAATTCCATATAGATCAATTCTCAGGGAGTTAGGATTGAAATTATGCCTCATTTTTTAAATTACTGAGTTTTTAATTTTAACAGTCAGTGCTAGAATATTCTGAATAAAAAAAAAAGAAACATTATGTACAGAATCTTTGCTTAGCTGTCTTAAATAAGGACAATACTTTTTATTTTTTAAACTGTAAGACTTTATGCATCCTTCTTTAAGTGCTGCACTATGGAGCGAGCTGTCATTAGGAGGAGCAAAGCTGCTGAGGGTTCCCCCTAGCCCACATTACTGAGTTCCCAGAGCCCTGCTGTGTAGTTGTTGCACTCTCCAAGAAGCCTGTTAAAGAGCCCCTGGGAGCATGTGTCCAGCCTCCCTGGCACTGGTTAATTGGTGAGGCTGGCGAGATGAGAGGACAGCCGAACATGTGCTTGCTCCAGCTCACACTGCAGACAGACCTTGCCTTATAATAACAGCAGCTGCTCACATTCTCACTGCACAGCTACTCACCATTCTGTTGCTTAGGGGTCTTGCTGCATTCAGAAAGCAAAGAAAATATCTCTTCTTTCCAACAGAGTAAGAGACAGGGATTTTTTTTTTGTCCAAGTGGATATGTGTTTAATTTGATCAGAGTCAGTTCTAGCATATGCTTTCTCTGTTGAATCTTCAAGTCAGTGCACTGAAAGTGTAGAGAATACAGACTGTTTTTCTGAAGATGTAGTAAATTCCACATTTTTTCCCAGAACTACTGTTCCTGTATCTCCTATGTTGTAGTTTGGCCCCTAACTAAATTAATTGAGTGGTTTCCAAGTAAATTCTTCCCATGTGTAATTTCCATGAAGGACTTATAAGTTCAAAATCACATTTAATCAAAGTTTTGTCTGGATGACATATACAAAAAAATAGTTTCATCTTTACCTGCTTTGTCATGAAAAGGTAGATTTTTAGGAGTGACATTAACTTGTCTCTGTCAGACTCCAGTGCTAGTTACTCCAATGAAGAAGAAATAAAACAATTGGTAGTACTGATTGTCAACAGGGACAATGTATTTTCAACCCAGACTAGTTCTCTTTTTTAGATGGAGTAAATGAATAATGAATATATATATATATGCATATAAATAAATTTTTTGTAATTGTTTTATTTATGTATTTTGCCAAATACTTCGTGTGTTGCACTGTGACAGGGTATTTACAAATCAAACCTGCCTTGTTTCTTTCTTTTTCAGAAAGTTTAATTTTGCCTTTACTTTTCATATATTATCTTTGTTCTTGGCTGGTGAGACATTAAAATGATCCTACCTATTTCATATTTTCTGTATTCTGGTTTGTAATTTCTCTCATGCTGCCTCCTTAGTCTGTTTCAAAATAGTCACTTTACCTTATTACAGTAACATAATACAGCAATGCTGTTATTGTTTGTTCATTTTTCCTGCATTCTCATGTCTGGTTTTACTCTTCAATGACTGCAGAGCATTAAACAGTGATTTTGTTCCTGATGTTTTTCCCTCTGTGATACACATGCACCAATGTGGCTCTTTCATTATTCCAGCAATTCATTGTCTTGGATTTAATAACTTGGAATTGCATTTATCCAGAGATGATGCTTGTTCATGCAGCTTGGTGGGACAATTCATGGTGTTCTGTAAGGCTGTATTTTGGTAAAAGACACAAATTTGCAAAAAAAGTCTGTTTGTGTGTGGAGTTTTTTCAGAATAATTGAAAGAAATTGTAGTCCACAAAAGCATACAGATTTTTTGTGTTTTATTGATGAAACTTTTAGGGCAAACAATGCATGAAGAAAAAAGAAAATTCTCTTTTCTCAACCACAAAAATAGGAATACATTATTCTGGAAGATGGTTTCAAGAAAATTACACAAAAAACTTATTCAATTATGAATTTTATTCAGATGATGTGTGACAAGTTTTACTTGATTGATATTTTCTACCGATTGAACATACTCTTCTCTTACACTGTCTGTCAGGTAATAAATATTGAGCTACTTACGAATATGATTAAAATAGTTGATGGAAGGTTATTTTTCAAGTCTTCCTACTGCTTCTTCAAAATGCATTGTGCCTAAGAAATCATATGGTACATTTGAAAAGGGAAAATTACTTCCATTTTTAAAATCTAGAATTGATCAAGGAGGGCAGATTGAAGAGGCAGTTCATATGTTGTTACAATTTCCAAGTTTAAATAATATTGTAAAAGCAAGTAAGGATTCTTTTTCTGTGTGTTGATAATCTGTGCATTTCAATACATTAATCTAGAAAAAGAATTATTGTGCAATTATATAACTGAAAGGACTTTAATGTCACTGGTTTATACTGGAAAAGCCCTATATTAGAATTTAAAATATTTTCCCATAATATTTTTTTCTTTAGTTACTAGAAATCATTGGTAAATCCAAGAACATATTTCCCTCAAAATACTAAATAATGTTTTTAATTCTATTCCTGTTCTTCGCAATTTTTTATCACTTAAATAGTATTTTTTGGAGTAGATTATTATTTTCACCAGGAAAAAGCACAGCGCTTGTTAAAGCCATCCTTTATTTGGAACTTGAAGCTGGTATTACTGGTAAGGACTAAAAACCGTATTAGTCAGCAAGTACCAAGAGAATTTAATTGACTAATGAAAAGTCAGTATGAATAAGTCTGGTTACAGAACCTGTCCTCAGAGTCTGAAGCTCTGTTTAGCAAGGTATTTTCATTATTTCATCCAGTATGTTAAAAATTAATTTCCTGCAATATTAATGTTTTGATGTTTTGAATTCACTGAAGTGCATAAGTTACTGTACGTTTCAGTGTAGAAAAATTCAGAAACAAACCTTTTCACATCCCAAGCCTTTTGTGTTCACACTGAGTGACTTAGCAGCTAAACTCCAAGTCAAGCAATGGAGTGCTTTAGAATCCATTGCTAATATAGGATTATAAGATGTGAACTCCTCTAGCTGGTGAATTTCTCACAGTTTGAAATCTTTATTCCTATGACTAGAACTGAGAGTGATTGCCTGCCTTAGAGCTCTAACTTCTGAGAGTTCACTGGTGTAAAGTGCTGAATAACCTTCAAATGTATTTGATGAGGTGGCTGCTGCACACGGATTTGTATTGAGATCCAATGTCATGTGGTTTCTATATCATGATTAAGGAAGCTTTCACATTTCTCTGCAAAGTAGAAACCATGAGGATGAAATGGTTGTAATATTTTTCTATATAGGAGTTTTTTACTTACTTTTTAACATTGCATGTTACTTTTTCCTTTATGTGAGAGATACAGTCTAACAACTGTACAAATAAATATCGAGAGTCATAAGTTCATTACAGGTATTTTGGGTTATCCACATAGTTTTACGATATGAGTATTTTGGGTTTTAGACATGCATAAAAGCATCTTTAAATTTTTGATTGAGTAGGAAGCTCAGGGAAGTATCCTATTCAAAATTTAAATAGTGAGACAGTAAGTTTGTTGGTTTTTTTTCATTTCTCTTATTGTTAACAGTATTTGCTAATCAAGCTGTAGAAGGAATAGAAGATTTTGTGGTTTCAGAGAATCAGCTTTTGGTTGCCAACAGGCTGTGTTGTAACACTACCACTTTTGATTTGGTAACAAATACCCATTTCAAAAACAAATACAATATACATCTGAAGCATGTGTTTGTCCCCCCATATTAGTTGTGTTTTAACCAAATTAATTATATTACTATGTACAGTCACATTGTATGTTAAAGTGGCATGCCTAAAACAGCCTCATCATTTTAATAAATTTTACTTCTTAGAAGTACATTATATGCACATCCTTATCACCACCTCATCAATACAGTCTCTTTAATAAAAAGAAATTGCTTTCCCAAAGTGCATATGTTAAGCTTGAGAAGTTCATAAATACATGTAATGTTGCAGTTTTATTTTACATTTGATGTATATAAACTGAAGATATGTCTATGAAAATTAGGTAAAGCTTAGAACTAAATCTTTGAACTACAGCGTTAGACCTAAATAGTTAAATATCCCATCACAGTATGGAGATAGTCATCTGTTCAAGCATATGGAATCTTTTGGCTACTGGACTAAGTAGTTAATATAATGCCCAGTGTCCAGACATGGACACAACTGTTATGGAAGCAGAAGGGAAGAGGCTCATGTATTGAGCCCATTTGGACATTGTTAAGTAAAGATTAGAAGACTGACTTTAAATGATACACGAAGTATTCTTTTGCTTTAAGCAAGTAACTCTTTCAGAAAATGGAAGGTAGTGTTGTTTTCCTGAAGCAATTTTAATTTTTTTTGTTTAAGTAGAAGTCCAGGTTCTTGGGGGAAAAAAAAAACCCAACCTTTGACTCTAGCATTAAATATATGGTTTATCTGTTCTGTTTCAGAATAAAGAACAATAATGTTATGTGAAAATATTTTACATTAAATCCTTGCATATGTATTTCCCATCTTAAATGATTTTCACAGAACCAAATATTGAATTTCTATGTAATGTCTGCTTAGAAACATTTTGATGGGAACTTTTGCTGTTGTTTAAAAATCCTGAAATTTCAGAATCTAATTCCACCTCTCTTTGTTTAGACATTCTCTATTAATTAGAATATAATCATAATAAAAAGGAATACTGCATCTTTAATGATGTTTTTGTGCCTATGTAGTTAAGCTTTAATGCTAGGGGAAAAAAATAAAAAAAGATTAAATTAGCCTTGTAACCTCTTTCTCTTCCAGACTGATGATGGAAAATAAAAGCTCTTAGCCACAGAATGTAACATTTAGAATTAATATTTAATTAGACCAGCAAATTGTACACCGTGGCTGAAAGCTTCCAAAGAGTTGTTAGTGCCACAATTGACCTACAAGTTTAATAATAACTCACTTCTAGGAGCAAGTGCCAGTTCAGCATAGTGGAGCCACTGTAAGAAAGTCCTGTGAGATTAAAATCAGCAAACCAAATGGCAGGCGAGGATTCCTGGGATGGAGCCTTCTGGAAAGCTGGGAGCTGGAGTAGCTTTTCAGCCAGGATTCAGATGAGAACAGTGGGCAAAAAAGCTGATCCCTCCTGTTCTGGGAGCTTCTGGTTATAGGCCAAAATCTTAGAACAGGTTTTTTCTAAATGTTCTTGCTGCAGCTATTAATTTATATCACAAATCAAGTAATGAATGGCTTATCTTCATCTTTTAATTAAGTTTTAATACAAACATTGTCGCTGAATTCATTGGTCATGAATTTTACTCATGAAAGAAGGATATATTTTTGGTATGATGTGTCATTTAGTATGTTTGTATTGCAGAATGTTTAATTTTATAGTGTCTTACTGCTATATAAAGGGGTTCTTCTTAGAGTAAGATATGATGAGCAATTTGTCGTAATATTATGAAAAGTGTAAATTAAACATGAAATGGGTATACATTGTGAAACATAGCATTTTGAAGGTTAAATAGCCTAATCTTGCTTTTCATTTTATGAAGAATTAAAATATAAAGCCAGTAACTCTCCATTAGATATCCATCTGAGCCTTAATTCTATGGCAAATTATTCTAGTGAAATAGGGCACCATAAGTTCAAAAATGTGCAAACACAGCAACAGACTGAGGAAGGCGCATTCTGCATTATTTATTGGCTAGATCCTAAATAATTAAAGAAATGCCTACTCATTAGTTAAAAATTAAAGCAGGTGAGGACCTTGCCAGCAGAGGGAGCAGTCATGTCTTTCCTTAGGTTCCCATCGTTTCCAGCCTACCCATCATTTCCACCCTACCTCTTCTTATTGCCCAGCCAGTTTCCCATCTGGACCTAGCTTTGCCAGCCTGCTCCTGATGACAGCCTGTAATTTTATACTGGATAAGGGATTAGTTTTTTAAATGATTTTGTATTTCAGAATCTTGCCACTTGATTATCAACATCATTCAGATGTTCCTTTTGATGCTGTTAATTGAAATAATAGTGCAGGTTCTTTTTGGTCACTGGTGAATAAAACACAATTCACTGTTTAAAGAACTAAAGTTGCAGTGGTGTTGGCCTTTCTAAATTGGTAAGCAAACTGTAATGACTTCTTTTCAGGCAAAATGGCAACAAAAGGAACTACTGAACCTTTTCTTATAAGAAATTATTCCCAGTGGAGTCATAGGATTTTAGTTAAGCCAGTTGGTCTCAAATACGTAATTTCATCAGTTTTGTTATGGCTCTTTTGTAATACGACTCACTCTTTAGACTGCTTTTGTGTCTCTATTTTATACTACACTATGAGCAACTTGTAGCACAGCATATTTTCTGTGTTCAGTTTTCTAGAGGAAGCTGCTCAAAAGGCCAGTTCATTTTTGTAATGATTAAAGACAAGTAATAAAATACAGATTTCTGTATATGTGCTTTTATAACAGTGAGACAATCTCATTAGTGAAAACCAGATAATGGTCAGGGAGGTGCTGGGCTCATTTTAGCCCAGCTCTTGTGATTTCTTCCCAACCACTCACCCTTCACTGGAGAAGGGCTCAATCAGATTTATTTCATCTCCTCAGTGCAGGAGGACTTGTGCAAGAGCCCCACACCCCAGAACCATTCAGTCTGTGCTTTCAGCTTCTGAATGCTAAGGAAAGAGAAGAGAAAAGCACTGGACAGGATTCATCTCAAAAAGTGTCACCCTTTAACACACTGTATGTCTGTCACCTCTTTCAGCCAGATAATAACAGGATTTTCAGCACCCAGCTTTCTGGGCTTCTACTCCCTCACCTTCTTCATGATACCACCAAGTATTTTGCTGATACCCCAAAACCATAGATGTAGCATCAAATAAACCAAGCCTCAAATAGAGGGGGGCAGACAGAGCTACAATGAAAGGCTGAGTTGGGATCCCAGCTCACTGTTAACTGGCTTTTGGCTTTGGACAGCTCACATGACACCTTTGTGCTTGTCACTGACTTGTAAATGAGGAATGCAGCACTTGCCTGTCTTTTGTGAAGCACTTGGAGATCAACAGATGGAACACTTGATTTAAACTACTAGACTTGGTTCATTTTTTTGAGGCTGCAGTAGCAACTGTTATTGACTTGTTTAATTTGTCTCTGTTTAGCAATCTCTCATTTCATTGTTGGCCTTTAGGTCTTCCCTTCGATGACAAAATAGACATACTTCTTATTTTGTAAGGTGCCAGGGTTTGCTGGCCTTAAATGCTTCCGTAGTTCAAGTAATAGACAAGTCTGTCTTCAGTGAAGATCCAAAGATTTTTTTTTAAATTTTTTTTCCTAGTGTGTGATATCTACTGTTTATTTCTTGACTCATTATTCGTCCTGAAAATTTATCAAAATTAATTGTATACAGTGTCATCCACCATTAATTGTATACAGTATCATCATTTTATGATAATATGCAAAAACACTGCAGAGTTCCCACAGCAGACAACTATCAGGACAAATGTTATTAAAAACAACCTTAAGAGAACAACCAAAATCTGGAATTAATATGTTGTGTAACATATTGACCAACAGATGCTTTGTTACTCTCTTTCCATTTTTATGAGTATGCTGCATCTAATTGCCTGCTCATGTCTTCACTACTTCTTTGCTTCTGCACCTTGTATAAAATTATTCAAAGCTATTATTTACTGCTTTAAATTAGCTAATGGAATACATTGTACCTATAAATAAGTCAACCAAATCAGAGCTTCTCTTATTCCAGCCATACAGATGGATTCTTATACCTAAGTTCTGTTACAGTCTGTAAGATTCTTCAAAGGTAAAAGAAGATGCCTAATCAGTCAGAATCCCTAAGTGTGGATTTCTCGTCACTGAAGGCATTGTAGTTTGTAGCAAATCCTCTAAGTATATTTCTAGGGTATCTGTCTTCCAGCAAAGACACCACACTTGTGTTCAGTTTTCTTCTGAGATTGGTAGAGATTTATACACCCCAAAATTTGTTAATATACTGTTGGTCATCTTGTATTCCTGTGGTCTGAGTGTACATTCATTTCAGAGCCAAAATTCAACATTCAATTAGTAGATTTGCTGTGTGCAAACACTGTAAACAGTTCTAATCCATTTGGAGTTAGAAGACATATAGAATTTTATAGTTTACAGTCTTTATTAATTATCAAATAATGCTTTTTGTCAGAGCACTTGTTAATAATTTATTTTGGGGATTTGTGAATAATCAAAAAGTGCAGAAATTGTTTCTCTCTATAAAACTAGTACAAGGGCCTATTACCTAACTTCTTTTACCAAAATAAAATGTATGGGTAATTCTGCAATTTTTTGGGAGTAATTATTAACAAATGGTGGTAAATATTTAAGTCATGTTTCTTAATAATTTATATTTCCAATGTAAAATGCTTTTAAGATTAAGTAGTAATGATGTGGTAAATATTTGTGTATTGTGAAGTCATTACCACATTGTTGTGTGATAATCTGTCAAAAATATCAAGAATTATTTCATATATTGAATATCCAACCACTGCTTCATTTTAGTCCATTGTGGCTGTCTCCATTATGGTGCTAAGCTTACTTCAGCTTTGTGACAGAATGTAGCAGAATTTTTTGAAAAATACAACCAATTTTTAAGCTTTTCTTGAAAATTCACACCCCCAAATTTGCTTTAAGTTCATAAGGTTCATATTGCTTTGCATGAACTTGTTTTCTCTTTATTATTGAGACCTTCTTTCAAAGGAAGTGTTTCTGGATTTTTGGATTCACCTGTTGGTAAGAACAGATTGTTGCCTTCAACTACAATTTTACCTAGACTTGGGAGGAGTTTCTGAATTCCTTTTTCAATACTGTGCTGTCATATGAAATGTATGCAGCCCACTGTTCAAACTGGATTTTGTCCAAATACGAACAATATTTGTAAGTAGTGTTTTAGTAATGAAACTCAAGTAGGATTCAATGTATTAGCTCTTAATTAAATGTTTTAAAATAAAACCAGTGATGGTATTATATTACCAGAATGTAAAGATACAGAAGTTAAATGTAGCCTTCTATCAAAATATCGGCCTAACGTCTCTTTGTAAAGAGACCTGGTCTTAAAATACCTTATTTTCAATGCAGTATTTAGGTCAATATTAAAATTATATTAATGTACTGATCATAATAAAAATGCAAATATATGCAAAAAGCCCATGTAATTCAGCTATTTATATAGGTGCTGATTGGATTTCATTGTACATCTTAAACATGAGTGTCTTATTTTCCTTTTAAATTTTGCGATTGTTTATATCTACTATGGAGAAAAGTTGAAGCTGTCCTAAGAGAAATTCCAATTCTCTGACTTTTATTTGCTTATGCAGTCCAAGGACTGAGAATTTAAATACTTTTATTGCACAAATTTTGTGAGGTTTTTAATTTTTTTAGAAACTGACAAAATGAGAGGATGTATCTCTGGGTGTTCAAAAAATTTTGACAGGATATCAGAGGAGAACTAGAAATTAGAGCAGAGTAGAAAAGACAGATTTTTTTTCCTAATATGGAATCCAGATGAACCTAGATAGATTTGATTAATAGTAGTAATGATAAAATTGTGGTACATTAAGAACTCAATCCAGTAGAAACACACAATATTAATTTCAGTGTGTATGTTTGAGCATACAGGCTGTGCATTAATTTGTGTTGGTAGAGTACCATGTTTTATACTCAAATACAGGCCATGATATGTTTTAAACTGCTCTTTTGGAAAATAAATATTTTTAAACATGCACAAATAAATACTCAAAGGTATGTACCTTCTGAAAAATTAGCAAGACAAAGCAATCTTTTTCCATAATTGCCCTTCCTCAAAGCTGGTTAAACACATGTACAGTTCCTGTTTCCGTAGCCAGCTTGCTACATGGATTTTCTTGACGTGTTTTGAAAGTATGCTTTGGTTGAACCCAAATATTGCAAGTTTGCACTTAAAAGAAAATGTCTGTCTAAAACAGTAGCACAAAGTAAGACATAGAATGGATGCCCAGCCCAGCCTGCACAACAGGATTGCTACCATGTTGTTAGAATAATTACATTTTGGCTGAACTAACTAATTTAGAAAAACTGCAGTACATCTAGCAAGACTGAAAACTTTCCAAGACTGGATTGGGTTTGGGGTTTTTTTTCATTTTTAGTATAATTTAAAACAATACCTCTTCTAGCTGCCAACAGACTCTTTCCCTGAATCTCACCATTCCTGGCTTCCCTCCTAACCATGTCCTGGCTCACCTCCAGAGCTGCCAAGTTTATGCCAGAAGCAGGAGGTAGATTTGTATGGGGCTGGAGGAGGATCTGGAGCTCTGTTAAATTTTCAAGCCCAGATGGGGCAACATGATTTGTGTGTTTATGTCAGTATGCCATACATCACAAGTATCTGTGTGCTGACGTCAGCTTTGATTGGACATTAATGTGCTGAACACTGCAAACTAGAAAATACATGATAGATACAGATCTATGGCAACAATGCCACATAAGCAAATGTCTGTTTGGTGTGCCGATTCACTGTGCAAAATATTTCCCAAGATACACTGCATTAAGCCAGGGGAATATTTTGACATACTTTAAAAACAAAAACAAAATCAATATGGGCAAAGAGAGTACCATTTAAGAAAGCAAACTCTTTCAGAGGAAGAGCTGAAACCAACATATGAAAGTATGTATCATCAGGCAAATATTGAACTGCTGTCCCTCACTTGAATCTTTCCAGAATTAAAACTAAGTAGGAAAGATTCTATTCTTACGATTTGCAGGACTGTCAGTGATCAGGGTGCATTGCTGATGGCTGAGCATCTTTCTTTCCACAGTTTTTGTAGCCCATTGTTATCAAAATCAGCAAGCAAAAACATGAAGGGACAGCAAATATTCTGTCAAATGATAGGATATTTTTTCTGTATCAAGAGTTTAGCTTTGTTTCCAGGAATCAGTGTTTATTTATGTATATAAAAGTTTTTTATTTCTTACTTATACAAATACCATCCAGCAGCCTGCTGAAGAACTGGAAAAATATGGTGATTTCTGGTGTGTGTATTTATAGAGGTCACTGACTACTTCAGATTTGTATTTATACCATCTTTATGTGATTACCCCTGTAGAATAATGTGACCAAAATATTCCATTAACATATCATATATTGTGTCTCTCTTCCTAGAAGAGGAAGTGATTTGCAAGTCAGCTTTACTATTTCAGGGGCTGATATAATAGCAAAGTCTAGGGATTGGTGTGTAGGCAGTGTTCTTTTACCTCAGATCACTTATGTTACTCCTCAGAAGGGAAATTCTCTAGTATAACACTACTTGATCATTATCCAGCATTAGACTTTGTAGGTAAAATGGAAGTTCCCTGATTCCATGGGGATGGATGCTTTTGGCCTGTGCACAAGTACCAGCTTTGAAAAGAGACCCCTCCCCAGGATTTGATGCCATCTGGCCCATAAGGTGGGGAAGGGAGGGGGTGGAAAGGTACCATGGGATCAGTGCATTTAGGCCTGGTAACCTGAGCAGATTGGGCTGTGCAGGACAGGCCACAACTTCGTGTAGCGGTCACAAAACAGAATTCAGTTTATTCTTTGACAGGAGCAGGAAATTTTCACCTTTCATGTCTGCTTTGTAAGCTTCTCTGTGGCTAGAAGATACGTGGTTATTGAAATGTGGGTTCATGAAAGCGGTTGGGTTATCGATGTCCATTTTAATAAACCTGAATTTCAGTACAATGCATAGACTATTCTAACACAATCTGTGCATTTTAGAATGCATAGACTATGTTTTTGTCTCTCTGCTCCCAATTGATAAATTGTTATTATTAAATAGTTTACCAGTATTTAAATTGACCTTTCAGAATAAGCATCAGTCGTATAGTTTATGAAAGGAGTGCAAAATGTGCAAGATACTTTAAAATTAATAAAAAATATAAAACTATAACCTGGAGATACAGAGCTAATTCCTTATTGTTGGAATGGGTATTTTGAGGTGATTAGCGTTGATACCTCTGAAGGTTTGATGAATGTAGCACCTACAGCCACCAAGAACAAGAGTATTATACCAGCTGTCCAGACACCTTTAAGATAACTATTTCTTATCTTAAAGAAATATTTTGCTTTTTACCACAGATACATTTTTTTTTTCCTTTTTGAATATGGACATCATCAAAGCATTTAAGAACATTTTTTCTGACTTACCTCTGAAGATCTCTGTTGTGACCTTTGAATGTCTCTTTCTGCTATATAAAATTAAGTAAAGAAAACCATGTAGAAAGCAGCTCATTTGAGGCATATAATGGTACATTATAACACAAGACATGAGGCATCACTTAAAAATCACAAATATATTGAGAAATGGTAATTCTGCTTGAAGCTTTAGATTCATATGTTGTGTAAAGATAAACTTTTAGAGGGATAAATGCTAAGAAATTACTTGAGTTTTCCATGTTCAACTGATAACCAAAATGAGTAATTGTGTGGGTTCTGCTTGGTCAAAATACTAGACATTATATGCCTCAGTGTATTAAAAACCAAGGTTTTCAGAACACAATCAAAAACTGGGCATCAGACTCATAGTAGAAATCAATGAGAGATAAGATTAACACATGGTTTGTAAATATCGGTGATGTGAGCAAATGCTTGTTATGAAGATTTAGGGAAATACTAATTCAGTGCCAAGTTAGGCCTTTTATGGTTTCTCCTTGTCAAATGTATATTTTCTTTAGACAGAAATTTCAAGTCTTTTTTTTAAGAAAAAAAGCCTTCTAACATAATTTCTAAGTATTGATGACCTATTTTTCCCCACAGTTTGTCATTGAGAAGACCAAGGCTTACTCTATGAACATTAATTACCTTTTTTATCACATAGGATGTGTATTTTGTTTCTATGTCTTACAGAATAAAGCAATTATGGAACGTGTAACAAACTTGTCAGATATGGTAGTTGGTCTTGAATCATTTATTGGCTCTGAGAGAGAAACCAATCCATTGTACAAGGATTACCATGGTAAGTTCCATCTTTAGCAATGCAAAAAGTCTGCCCTGGGTGTTTCTAGGGCACTTAGCAGCTCACCCTCCAATTGGGTATCTGCTATAAAGGAGCGTTTGATTTCATTTTGGAATATACCTCTTAAATGTTTCCCCTTGCCTAACCAGTCTTGAGTTAGGAAAATTTTCAGCAAAGTGCATTAAGGCTGCAAAGGAAACATGGCAACTCCTTGCATGTTGTCAAGCCGTATTACTGAGGCATGGCTCAATCAGATGTACATCTCAACAGGCAGGCTTTGGGGAATTCACATGCAGGGGAGGCTTGGCAATCATCTGACCAGCGAGCTGAACTTGTCATGAAATCAATACTTTTGATCTGCCAAGTTTTAAATTGAGAACACAGGAAAACATATACTATAGTAAGGTGAATAAACTGCTAAATTATGTGCTTGATAAACTTTATCTAAAAATAATATTCTGTTTTTTCAGCTAATGCACTTGTGCATTTAAAGAAATGAATGTGGGTATATATGGCATATAAAATATGAAACAGATTTTTGTGGAAAGTCATACAGCCTTTTAAGTGTTTTAGATTCAAAATGTGTAATGGTGTTTAATCTTGGATTTTGTTTCCCAAAGATTTTTGCTGGCTGTTGCAGCAGAACTATTTAAATTTTTTAAATTATATTAGAAGTTATGCACAGCCAAAGCAGTGAATAACAGTTTTAGCTAATCTGGAGCAGTGCTCAGAGTGTGCATAAATTACAGCTCTTATTATTGTGATACTACTGTAGTTCCATGGAAACCTTTAGCTGAAAGTAAACTGCTTATCCAAAACCTGCACTAAACATATGACAGTGGCAGTGTTTGCCATAGCAGAATGTATAGGTTATATAGAAAAAAAGCAAAGATGGTGTTGAGACACCACTGTGTGTATGCAAGCTGTAATTAATAAATGAGAGAAAAGTCTTTCTGACTGTGAAAGTAGTGCATATTTCATTATCTGAAAAAAGGTGAATGATAAAGAAACCATGAACAAAAGCTGGAATAATTTGCCTAATTATTTTTCCAACTGTAAAACCGTGATATGGCCTTTTTTTATGCTAACATAATTCTGTCAATTTAATACTCCTTTTCTCAGTACTAAAGAGATTCTTTAAGACAATGTGTTTTTAGTAGTTATTTAGTGGTTTCCTTTAAAAATGTATGCTAAGTAATTTCTGGTGCTATTTAATAAGAATTATGTGCCAATATACATAGCTTTTGAGATTTACATAACCTTAATTTGACATCTGAAAAGAGGTATTTCTAACGGTTTTAACTTCGTGGATTCTTTTTGCATAAGAACATATTTTAAGGTATTTATTTACTGCAGACAATGAAAGATTTTGACATTACTCAGGAGAAGTTTGATTACATTATTGCAATATTTAATGACTTCTCCTTAATAATTTTATAAAGCTGCCTGGAAATTTAAATGTTTGAAAAGCCACAAAATAACAAAAGAATTATGTCGATGAACCCTAAATAAAATTTCTAGGATACTCTAAATAAGTAATCCTGTGTTATACTGCCATTCCTATATATAATAATTAGATTTTGTACTCAAAAACCTAATAAATAATTCTTCTCATTCACTGGATGGGAAGCAGGGATAGAAGGTTTTAAACTACAAAAGTATTATTGAGAATTTTTGTAATTAGTGCCCATACAAATTACGCTTTTTTAAGTATTTCAATTTTAGGAAACTTCCTTTAAAAAAAAATAGCCTGAAAAAATACTGGCCTTATTTTAAATAAGAGGTTTAATGTTTGGGGATTTTCTCACAGCTGCCGTTTTGAAGTCAGATTCCTTTTCTAAATGCTCAGTATTTCCATTTAGACACTGGCTTTATGAATAGCAAATATAGGCCAGTAATTGAGAAGCCCTGTAGAATTTTCCTGGTTTTCAGATATAGAAAATCACCCTTAGGTTGTTCAGAGACTATATTAGGCTGCACAAAAACCATCCAGCGTCCTTGTCAGAAAAAATCAGCTTGAGTTGCAGCTGACAGAATGCAGAGCTTGCAGTGCACCTAGTACTGTTAAAAACATCTGAACAGCGATAGAAACCTCCTGCAGGAAGAAAACGTATTTTTTGTGGGGTGGCACAGGGGTTAAAATTTATTAAAAAGCATGCTCTAAATTGGGATTTTCCAGAAACTTTTTTCAAGTCATTTTCAGGGCACAAAATGAAGGAGTTCTCATTAGAGCTTCAGTGGTTATCAGTAACCCATAAGCCTTGTTTTGCTGGCTGCTTACTGGTGCATTTAATAAAATAAAGATCACTCAGTGGTGCCGTGGGCAGCATGCAAGGTGATAGCCATATTTGCTTACTGTAAATACAAGAGAAAATCACACACAAACCGGCTGTAGTTTTGACAAGTATTAAGATCGCTCTTTACATCTGTACTTCTGTACCAAAGTGCAATTAGTTTTCCTCGCACAAGGATTTCTGTTTATCTTATTCTGCTTGATTACTTGAGCATAATCGCACCGTTTGCTTCATTGCTCCTGGTAGTAAGCTCCAGTTTAAAAAGGGGAGGATGAGTGTGTGTAAATATACAGAATTCTGCTGTAAGACTCTAATTTATGCATCTGGATGACAGCGTTTTCTTAATTTTTTCCCCTCCTTTACTCCTTCTTTCCACAAGGTTTGGTTCATGTACATCAGATTCCTCGGCTTAATAGCTTGATCTGTGATGTGTCAGACACGAAGGACCTTGCTTTTAGATTAAAAAGGAAGCAGTTCACCATCGAGGTAAGAGAAACATTGTTTCACTATTTAGAACCCAAAAGATGGAGCTAATCCCATCTCTTATGTTTCGTTTTGTGAAATACATAAAATATGCATCAGATGTTGTAAATTCATTTCATTCTGGTTTTGCTGCTCAGAACGGTTTAATAAAATACTGTAATATGCCTTCTAATTAAAAATGTCTCATTTGCTGCACTAAATTGGTGTGTTATAAATACTTTATTTTGGTTTAAAATGTACATAGAAAGTAGGCCACAACCTTCAATAACAAAGCATGACATGTTTCTAAGGATGTCAGGAGCATATTTAATTAAATGTTAATGACTTGCTCTTACTTGTGTTAGTGGGTGGGAAAGTAGCTACATGTTATTACCCCAGTAGAGGGATTTTAATGTATAATGTTGCCTAAAATTGTGTGTGGTATGGGGGATAAGTGTCCTTATCAGTATTCAGGAACCATTTTCTTTGCATTACTGAAATCACCTTTCGCTCTTTTATGTCATTTTAAACACAGTATCATTTACACTAATGTCCTTAAGTAAATTTCCTACTAAATTTAAACTTTTTTCTGTGACCTTTATGCAGACAGTCCTGATAGAAAGCAGTAATACAAAAGATGTATTTCATTTTAATCTTGCTAAAGAGCAAATGAACATAGCACTATTAAGCAATTAGAGCTGATGTATTTATTAACCAAGTAATGCTTAGAGATGGAAGATAGCTTTCAGGGTGATGTGATAGTCATCGGTACAGTCTGGGCAATTTTGTTTTTTTTTAACAAAGACATAAAACAGCCAAGCATCCCTGACAAACCATTTTGTTTAATCTCTTTTCAAATGAAAAGCTCTTAAGCAGGCCACTTGTCTTAACTGCTTGAAACCATACAAAGAGAGAATTGCCACCAATAAATTAGCATATTTTTTACTCCATCACCAAATGGTGGTCAATGTGGCTTGGCACTGCTTTGGTGTTTGGGACTTCACCCTTAAGTGACCACTTTGGCCCTTATTTGACCCTCTGCCCTTTTTAGCTGGCCACTTGATAAGGTAACTTAAGGGTTCTCTCTCTTCACTGCCCCCTCCCCTTCACAATTGCAAGTAGCCCTAACCTATAAATCATTGAAAGGGCCCTATCAAGTGACAAATTAAGGTGCCCTCCTCCTAATTAATGGTCATCAATGTCTTTAATTATCTAATCCTATTGAGAGTAGTTAATAGTTAATCAGGCAGCCAGTTCTTCATGCAGGTCATCTCTGCATGAGTGCTAGAAGTTTCTCAACTAGAGGTATCCTCTTCAGAAGCCACTTAAAGGCAAATACATGAAGGAGGGCTTTTTTCCCAAAGGCAATTCCTTTATAATGTTTGTCACTTTCCAGAGAAGGCAGTTAGTGAAACCAGGCATTGTGAGGTATTAAAGCATTTTAACTGCTGCTTTTGAGTGGTACAGTAGAAACAAAACCCTTGATAGTCTGTGTTTGGTTTTAAAATACAAATATTCTCACTGTTTTCAGAAGTGCAGAGAAGCGTGCACCCTCGTTTCAATGCATAGTAAATTCTCATTTATTATAGCTATGAATTAGAATATTTGGGGGGTTTCTCATTACTACGAATGCTGACTCAGAATACGATTTTTTCTGTCAGAAAAATTTGAGATTCTAATTTGTAATGTAATTTGGAAGGGAAGAAAACCCTTAGGAGGAGGCTCTGTAAAAAGAATTGAATTAGCCATGGGGCATTGGAAACAGGAGTGCAGTGGAACTCTTGAAACAACCTGTTGCCCTAGACATGCGTGGATGACCGACTTGTGTAACTTCTTCCTTCATTGCTCAGCTGCAGCCCCTTTTGAATAACTTCAGGCTTTGTTACAGATATGCTTTCTGTAAGATGAACTGACACAAACTATCCCTTTTTGAACATGTTAGATCACTGTCCTACTGTGATCTTCCTGTACATGTTTCACTAATCTATAATACATATGTTTTTCTTCCTCATACTGTTAGGGAAAGCAGACTACAGATAGGCTGACGAGAGCAATAAGGACAATAAGAAAATAGGAGCAAGGGAAAACTGACTTAAGAAAGGATGCAAATACAGTCTTCTAAAATGGGTTTCTAGTTTCTACAGTTAGAATGTGATGCGTCAGCAGTCAGTCAGTGCTGGTTCTGGGGGCAGAAGCATAAAGCAGCACAACAGTGTGCATTGCAAGCAACAGTATGCTTTATACAAAGTACCACTAACTCTAGGACTTCTTCAGGATGTAATTTAAATGTGAAATAAAAACATATATTGAGTACCCCACAGTTTTTTGAAAGATTCTACATATTTACATATACAAATTAGGATAAACATATTGATCCCTACTTGAAATGCCACTTTAAAATCAAATTATGTAAGAAAAGTTAGAAACATAGAACCTGTGACTTACAGCAAAATTTCTTCAAAAAGGGTTTTCGTCACTAGACCACTCATTTTTTACAGTTTAAAATAAGAGCATGGGACGTGGATTCCATCTCTGCATTGCTCACCACTTAAATAACTCTTTATAGTTTGGCCCTCGTAAGTGAAAAAGCTTGAATGTCAAATCCGTTTTATTAGATTGCAGTTTTGGGGGAGGAACTCCACCTCTTTATAGCCTGCAGAATCATTTAACTGTTTCAGTTTTCCTTGTGTCTTCTTCATCAAAATAAGGTTGACTGATGTTTTCTAAAGAAATTTTCTTTTTTTAAATTCAGGGAGAAAATGGTTTTTTAATGAATATTTATGAGTGCTCATTGTCTATTTATAACTTATGAAGCAGAACCTGTCCAGGAAAACCTACATGTTTATCCTAAAAGGTGCAGTAGCGATATCCAGCTTTCCCAAATCTTTACACGTTAGTTACTGGCAACATACTATTAGATGCAGTATTATCAGAGATCTATCTTATGTGCATACCACTTTAAAGGACACAATTTTGAAGTTAGCCTGTCTAATCCTATTTCTTCCCACTTTGGAATCTTAATTAGAAGGAGATAAAAACCATCATTTGACTAAATTATTGTCTTGAATCTGTAGCAAAAGGTATAATCCGCAATTGGGCCAATTAGTGTACCCCATAGTTAGCTATGCTGAGGCAGGAAACTTGATTAGATCTGACACCAGCCTAGTTCCCACTGTTGTTTTGCCAGGTATGATGGTCAGACTTCAAAGGGCTTGAGGCATCAGCAGGGCAAGGTTTGGAGGCCAGCTTAGGTCCGGTCGTTAATCTCTCTGCTAAAACCACAGCAGCCCTCGCACAAAACAAGCTTACACGACACAATCATGCGGTATTAAAGTTTGGGTTGAGTCATGCCAATTTGCCTTTGATTTTCTGATGATTGACTAAAAGATGGCTACATGACTAGACACATACTGAAAGTTTACTGATTAGGTAAGTTCCCCAAATATTTGAAATAGTTTTTGATTTCTCAGTTAAATGATATGACAACCCGTTCATCTTAATGCAACTTTTCAGCAGAATTGTTGTTGTAGTGCATTTTGCTTTCTTTGTAGCTCTGAATGTAACTTTTATCAACATTTGATAAATTTTGTGGGAACATTGTGTTCATAGTTTTTTTTGACAGAACTTTATCTTTGTTGTTCTAAAGTCTCATGTGTCAAGACAAAAGGAATCTGTGCTTACATGTCTTTTTTTCACTGCTCCAAATTTCCATGGAAACATTGTTTATCTTTCTTATTTAGGTACATTTATAATTACTCTCCAAAAGGGCATTTTCCCTTAATGATTTTCCTCCTCACCATCGAGTGAAGCACTGTTCCACGGCTGCGATTACATAAGTGTTCCTTTCTTTTGCAGTCTGATTTGTTCAAATATTGCAGTAACAGTGACATGTTTCCATTCTGAGAAAAGCCTAAGGTTGCTTTAGTATTATTCCAAATGATTGAAATTGCCATCTTGCTGACTTTCCCTTGGGCAGCTTGGGGCCTGTTTACTTTTGTATTTGTTTCACATGTTCCCTCTGAGTTTGGCTGGCAGGACATCATTACCTGGTTTGACAAGACAGTTGGAGAAGATTCATATTTGATTAACTCCCTTTGTTGTTGTCTGGACAGCACAAACCTCTGAAATTGTCTATTTAGAGTTAAAACTCCTGATAAATTCAGATAGACACTTGCAAATAGGAAAGTTTATGAGGGTGTTTTTATTAATTCCCTAGTTTTGCCTAATTTTTAAGTCTTCAAGTAACAATCAATTATTCGAAGTGTAGAGATCAAGCTTTTTCCTACAAGTTTTTATATTATAGTTCATCTAATAAATAGTTGTTGTGCAAATACATTTTTTTATCAATACACAAGTCACAGCCAGCCAATATTTTCTTTCTAATGGCTGGTAACACCGGTGCAGCCCACAATAAAAACCTTTAGAAGCCAGCTCAGTTCAAAGCCAAGTGTCATGTACAATATAAATAATTGTCACACAGCAAAACAAGTTTTCCGAGCTTAATGTACAAGTTCACAAGTTCCTTTTCTGAGAAGTGTTTCCTAACAGGAGGAGAAGAAATTAGAGGAGCCCTGTGTCGGGAAAGTGGCTGCTTTCTCAGTGCCAGGCAGATGCAATGTGGTACTATGGAGCACTCTAGACTGCATTTTCCCTGTGGTAATTGCCAGACTAAAAGGGCATGTCTTTGGAAGGAAATATAACCACAAAAAACAGCAACTGAGTCTATATAGAATTAGAAATAAACATAGGATTCTAATGTTCAAATTCAAAGGTGTTCAAATGATATCCTGTCTTCATCTAGTAGTAAAAGATGGTAAAAAAATTAATGATTGACAAAATAAGAAATAATTGCAACTCCAGAAATTCGTTGTCTGTTATCTGTCCAACATTGGTATTTGGGTGACTTAAAACTCTTTAAGACTGTGATTTTGGCCATTTAAGACAGGAAATACAGCTTAGGTAGCCTTCATCTTAAATCTCTGTATTTCTGCCTTTTTTTTGGTCTTCTTTTCAGTCTCTCTCATTTCATTGTTTGTCTGAGACAGACTGCACTGTGCTAAGCTTCTGATTTGCAAAAGGGAGGTGCAAGTGGCCACTGTTAGAAATTATTTACCAAAATAGGTAGGTAAGACCAAGTCAGAGCTGATGTCTGCAGTGCTTCAGTGTGGTATCCTCATAGCACAGGTTTGGTCCTAAGGGGCTCAGGGGATGGCAACGTCACTGAGTGCCAGAACTGTGCTCCTGCAAACATTTCCTAAGTAATTATTCATCAGGAACAGGTATAGGCACAGTGGCTTAGGCTGTTTCTTCTGGAGGAACAAGTCAACCCTGTCACTAGCACATATGGGATCAGTATATATTTAAGGTATGCATCAGTGCCATACCAACCTCTCTCTCAGTGAGAATTAGAAAGTGGCAATAATGACACCCCTTCTTTTAGCTTCTCCCAAGAGAATTTGAGGCAGTCTTCATTAATGGCTGACCCTAATCCTGATTATATTCCTCAGATGTTTCTAACATTGAGTAAATTTGTAAATAAATGCATTTGAATCAATGAACTGGTTTTGGCCAGAGTTAACAAAAAGAATCAGTGAGCCTGAGAGCTGACAAATTTATTTATTTATTTATTATAAATTTAGGCAAAGTGATAGTTCTATAGCTATTACTCAGTAAAATAAGGAAAATTAGCTAATGTATGCTACAAGATACGTGTTGCAATAATGATCTATATGTATATAGACAAAACAAGTCTGTATTTTAAGATTGTGCACTGATACTCTTACACTTGACCGTCTGTTAGTGCCTTGCAATCCTCAAAATGGAACTTTCTTTTGCTAAGCCAGCACTTGTGACTGCCTGGATATCCAGGGCCTGGAGCATGGACAAAACTTCACAGGTATTCCTGGTTCAGAGATGAGACAGGACTTTTCTGAAGTGTTACAGAAAGTGTATTTCTTCCATTTTCTCATCCTCATGTATTTGAGAACACAACTACCCTTGGGGCTTGCACGGAAAATCTCTTTCTCCTCAGCCTGCCTTGAGCAGATGCATGATACCTGGCCAACTGTAGTACTGGATGTTCCACTTAAGCTGGGGGACTCCAATGCAGGGAACTCTGCATATAAAACTAAACTTTCCAACAGAGAGAGGTAGAACATTGGAATAAAATTCAGCTGAAATTTATACCAGTAAAATCACCTATGCATTGATTTTTCCTGTCCATTTTTTTCTGTGATATTAATGAAGACATTACCACTGGGTTATTTAAATATAGTTCAAAAGACAATAATTATAATACCATAACATTTTCTTAATCTAAAATAACCAATACTGCAAAAAATATTCTCCTGCAAAACTAGTTGTCATAATAGCAAGCTCCATTTTGCATTATTTCATCCAGTAGCCAGTTCAGGTTCTCTTTACCTGGTATGGTGTACTTCACTGAATTGTTTTGTCAGATGCTGTCAAGCCAACCTACCATTGTTAAAGAAAATCAAACTAAATCATTTTGGCATGAGCCTTCCAGGAATAAGGCACAGAATATGAAGGGTTTGATGAAATCAAGGATTTGATTTCAATATTGCAAAAGACTGCCTGTCAAAAATGTATTACATTCTTTCAAACAATTTTGAATAAATATACGTGTTTGAAATTGTGACAGTACAGTTTAGCTAAAGTTTTGGGAGAGTATTTTTAAATTATAATAACTTGAGGTGAAACAATACTTGAAGTGCTCCCATTTGAAAAGAAAAACCCTCTGAATCCTAATGGTACACAGAACTGAAATCAAGTGATCAATTTTATACAGTATATGGAATTTCAGAACACATATCTTGTGCACATGTGGAAGAATTTAATTTGCAAATGCCACCTTCTTATTGTATAGTACTGCATAATGTAAACGAAATTATTAATTATTTGTCTGGAGGCAAATATAGGAATATATTGTTAACTTTTAGATTTCATGTGAAGATTTGTAATATCCTGAAATTTATTTAATAATTAATTTTGTTTTATGGGTTCTGTAACAGTGTAATGTGAGAGCTGCATTCAATTTTTCAAAACTTTAACCCTTGTAATACAGTGCATGAGCAGTTTCTTGTTAGTAAACAGAACTCGTCTATATTTTTATTAAGACAAATAATTATGGTGTTCAGAAATATGTATGCCATGTGTTGTTGCAGTGGAAGAACATGCACCACAAAGTCATTAATGCAATGAAAGGTCACTTATGCATATTATAATGGGCTGCTTATTCTCAGCATCTGTGCTAAGGGTCAGTGTTGCAGCATGAAAGGGTTTGGCCTGTTCAGTCTATAAATAAATGGGTCAACTTTTCCTCTATTGGCCAGACAAGTAAAGTAGTTGACATATTCCCACTTTCTAACTATTGAAAGACAGGTACACTAAGGCCATCTTTTGTGAAAATGTTGGTTGTTAAAGATTAAAAAACTCTTTGTCTACAAGAATTATATTTTTCACTGAAGCAGTATTCAAGATATTGATGGTGAATCTTTAAGAAGCAAATAGAGTTAAGCCCCATATTTGTAGTAGTTCTCAGCAGGAACTGAGTGCCACTTCCATTAAATATCACAAGATTTAATAAAATCAGTGTATTTTACAGTTGTATAATGTTCTCATTTTACAAAGAATAATGAATTCAATCAGGCTGTTACACAGTAAAAGAGATCTCTGGTTTTCTATATCTCTGTAAATGCAGGAAAATAAAAATGAAAGCTGAGAGGAAGTCACATTTTCCCCATCCTGAACCTTATTGACATGCACTGAAGTTCAGGGCTCTTAGTGAAAGGACTGAGACTAGGAGGATTTTACATCTCTGTGTAGAAGATGCACATCCATCTGGAGCTTCTTGTCTCAATACTGTTTGTTATGGTTTTAATTATTGATCTTTGGGTAGAAAGTGATTCAAAGTACTCTCTGAACTAGGCAACTGGAAGATAGCCCCATCTAATACTTGGAAAGGGTTACAATGGCATTTTATAGGGAAACAGACCACTGCTGCCAAACGTTTGCCATGACTAATAACATACTTAATCAAAGAAACTCCGTATGTTTTATTGTAACCTTGCCCATTCAAGATTAAGGGTTAACATTTCCAGTCTTTTGAAAATATTAATGGTTTTGGATAAACATAAATCTATAAGGAAATCACAAATTTAGTTTCTTTAAATTTTTCACCTATACAGAAATAGGTTCCATACTATTTTTCTGATCTATTTATTTAACTCAAAAATATTTCACAAAAAATATTACCCTTTATTGAACTGTTAACATATAGGAACTTGGGCTTTTAAATTATCTTTATTGAGAGCAAACTAGTATTAATCTGAAAGACTTAATGAAAGTGCCAAAAGGAGACAGGAGGAGAAAAATATACATACACTGCAAAATACTGTAGTTGAAGAAAAAATGTTCTATAATCATTGTGCAAATACTACTTTTTGCTTTGGCTGAATTACGGGGTATTATTTGTAACTAAATTTCAGAGTACATTTTATTTTTATATTCCTGGCCAAGAGATTTGTGCAAAAAGTAGATTATCATGAGCCAAATGGGTGAGGACTACAGTGCCCAAGGTGTAAGTAAAGTTAGGTTTTAGTCATGCCATCTTTATTGCTCTCTTTCTCACAGTTGTTTTAGTTGCATGGGTTTGATTTTTTTTTATTTGACTTTTCATGGTTGTATTTCATATGGTTTTCAAAAGATTCTGTATCATCCGTAATTTAAAGTTTCTCACTGCATGTTGAAAACCAATAGCTTTTGAAATACCAATTGAGACTGTCTCCTAGAAGGAAAACATTATTTATTGAAGTTAAAGTGGTGTTTCTGGCCAGATTAACATTGACACCATATTAGCCCCCTTCAGAATGAATGACATTACCAAGTAATAGTTCTGCTCCCTCCTTTCTTCTGATGAAAGTAACCAATAATTGAATAGTGTACAGTAACTAAAGCTTTTTATTGATGTCCATAAATACATAAATAAATAAAGTGAATTTGGCTTCCAACTTATACCAATTATAGGCTGTTTGACTTTAAGGAAACAGCTGGTAGCACTTGCTAAAAATAGTTCGCTTTAAATGCCTCATTTCAGGTATTTAAGGTTTGAAAACTTGTGGTTTTAGCTCATGAAAATATGGTCCATGGGCTCTTCATCTAGTTTTGTCCTGTTTGAAGTCTGCTGTAGCAAAAATTACTCAAGAATGCACTCTGATGTTTGTTAAGTTCATGTTTACAAAACAGTTGCTAAATGGACTTACTTTTTTCTCATATTAAACCAGTAATCTTTGAGTAGCTTGAGTCTCGTTGAAAAGTAAAAGCAGAAAACACAAAAAAACCCCAACCAGTTTGCCACTTTTAAGTGGGAGGATGTGAGCACTGCTGCACAGGAGAAATCCACTTCACCTTGGATCCAAAACAGTGCTTGCTAGTCTCAAAATAACCTGATTGCTCACTATTTAAAGTTTTAAGATCTTTAGTGATCTTTGCTCTGGGAAAGACAGGCTTTGAGTGACCCCCATGAGAACGCCAACACACAAGTGGATGAACAAGACCTGACCAAGGCAAGTCTGCCTGTAGATGTAGCCCCAGCTAGTACCCATCTTGATACACAGTGTGTGATGTATAGAATAAACACATCCCTGGCCACTGGAGGTGCCAGATGTTACAACTGAGCAGCATTTTCTTTCCAGCTCTGTATTATGTGCAGTTATCCATTGGCTTCATCTCTTCTCTCATTGATTTATTAGGGACTTAGTAATGTGTTGCTTAGTCAGTAAACACTGTCATCTCCAGAGATAGAAATATCTCAGGTCTGCAATCTAAAGCCCCTGAAAGCAGCACCATAAACTGGGTAATCAACACTTTTCACCTTTTGGTGTAAGGCTTTATAATTCTGAGCATATTACAGGTTCCCTGTACTGCCTCAAATGTACTCACTTTTTCTACCAGAGAGTAGTGTGGAAGGAGTTACATCAGCTTTCTTTTTTTGCCATAATGAAAGGGAAAATGGCTATCCTTCTAGGATGGGTATTTATTGGGAGATGCAAACCAGTATGTAATTTGTAATTCTTGTTGCTGTTAAAAAAAAAAAAAAAAAAAAAAAAAAAACTAATAAGGAGGAACTCTAGTAACTCTAGTACTTGTATTTAGATCTGATCCTCAATAGTAGCATAGCCATGGGCTGTTTATGCATGGTCTACATCATCTAGACTAAAAATAGCCTTCCTGTCATTTTATTGGCAGAGTTTTAGCTACTCCTTTAATTCTGTTTAAAAATGGATAGAGAGAAAGACAGCATAAATATTGAATGTGTGCAGATATTTCAGTAACTAAAAGGAGATTCCTGATGCTTTGAAGAGCTGTATAATTAAATGGAATTCATATTTTGCTTAAGGGGCATTTTTTAAATTAATATCATCTTTAAATACATTATGTTAATTTTGATTTTGTATTAGGATCATTAAAACAGCTACTTTTAATTATCTGTGTATGAAAGTATATTTATTTTATTAGTGTCCTGCCTAAGTTTTGTTCCTTTTAGATCCCCTTTACATTTTGATAGGAAATTACTAGTGAGGTACTTAATTTTTCGTCAGTTAAAAGGGAAGCCACATTATTTCTATTTTTTTTATTAATAGAGTGAGTTTTTGCAGAATAAGAAGACAAGTCACTAGGCCTGTTAAAATCTTCAGAAATCGTCTGAAAATTTCAGGCTTATTATGTTAAGGTTTTCGAAAACCTGTGGAAATGAGGGAAGAAGAACAGGGTTTTTTGTGTTCTGTCTGTCCTAAAAACACATGGACTACTTTATGGAACTTTCAAGGCCACAGTTACATTAAAGACAGTTTTGAAGGTGAAGGTGCATTTGTGTTGATCTTTTATTGGTCTGAAAAGGGCATTTTAACTTTGAAAATCCTGTGAAAATTAGATCCAGATTACTGAAACTCTCCTAAACCTTCAAAGGAGAATTTTTACTGTGTTAGTAGAGTAAGGCTCTAAGGTAGAAAAGTTACAGTGAAAGGATTTTGTTAGTGGATTACTTATAATCTCTTATAAGAAGCACTTTTTCCTCTGTCTGAACTAAAATTTTATTTGTACCATGGCCTTTTCTACTTCTGCTTCTCTGGTTTTGTTCATCCACCCCATGGTGTGTAGTTGCATCCTTTAGGATAGTATTATCCTGCACATTCAGTGTAGTTGCCTCTGTTCACACAAATAGGAATAACTGGAAGACGTTCTTGCAGTTTCTTTGATTTTTGTTATTTTTGTTTCTCGGGTTTTCATCCTGAAGTTACATTGTTACTTTACAAATTGACCCAAAAAATCAGCATTTATTGTGGTCAGATGTGTTTGAAAGTAAGTTATGTAAACCGCTGCTTTTATGGAAGGTTGGTGGTGGTGTTACAAGAGAGATGATGAAAGAGAAGCAGTGAAAGTTTTAGTTTTTGCATAAGAACATCCAAAGTAAAGTAAATAGTTGCAGTTTGTCTCTTACAGGTGCATGGCACTGGCCTAGCAGGTTATCAGTTTTCAGAACTCATAATCAAAACAGAATATTTATTAGTGAAAATTATGTATAACTGGCATATATTTATACATACAATCTAGACTTCTGGTCAAAATATCTATAATTAAAGCAGAATTTGTACAAAGCCAGAAATAGTCCCTTAGCGATCATTTTCATTGTGAGAAGAATCACTGTTTAAATGACATTGCTGTATTCAAACTATTTTATGAGGGGTTTATAACTTTTTTTTTTAAGAGGAAGTATGGTTTCATACAAAAATATATTTCTAAAAGATTTACTGTTCCCAACATAAAAAAATGTTGTAAAATTACTTTCTATCTTGAAAAATCAAAACAGCGATTCTTGTTTCAAGTTTCATCTAATATATTGTTCTGTATGGTTGTACAATAAACACATTATTCCTTGAACAGGAATTAAGAGTAAAGCTGCCAGGAAGGGGTTTTGTTGTCAGAGTAGTTCCCGCCTCATGTTTTGTAAAAGATTTCATGGTCCTATTGTAAAGAGTGGATGATTTAAAACGTGTTCCCAAGATAAACTTTCCCATTGTCATTAATGAGGATGGATAATACTGAGTGACAAGTGCATTAGGAATGACACAGAAAGAGCTGTTAGATTTGTCAGAGCGTATCACTTCAGGCAATGAAATTTGAGGACATTCTCTTTTAGCAATTTTTTGCTATTTATTTAGAGAACCAAGGATTGTGATTGCTCACACAGGTGGATTCTGTTGTTTAGTTCATTAAATATTTAGGTACCTTTGAAAATGTAAAGGTGATAAATATGAGCAGTATACTCCACTGTGAGGGGTGCAAGTGGTTGCTTTGCTTACCAATAGTTCAACAAAGCTAATATGCCTTTAATTTGTTTTTAAAATGTTTATTTGGTAGATAATTTTTAATTTGCAATATTCTTACTGAATGTGAGTATTTAAAGTTATATAATAAGAAATGCTCTGAACTGTCATAGTGAAGCTTCTGGGATAAAGAAGCTTAAAATTAGGACACTATACATGTAATTTACATTGACTTAAAAATTGTATTTCTCCATTGAGCAAGACTTTTTAAATATTTATCTCAGAATAATTAATAATGTATGACTTTTTCTGGTGTTTAAAATCCTTCCAAACTACAACATGCCTATCAATTTCCATTTTGAACATGCAATTGGTCACTTTTTCGCCTTGATTCATCTTGCCTGGCTGCCAACCAAATTTTGCCTCTGTGTACCTTCTTGACACTAATAATGACTGAGTTTCTGTTCGTTTGCGTGCAAGATTTCCCAAGCGGCAGTTTGGGGCTGGGATAAACTATCTATCATGATTGCGTACAACTAATCTGCCTCAACCAAACCACCCAATGATTGAAATTGCATTTGACAATTCACCTCTCCTTGGCGTGCCTGAGGTGAACATAGCTACAGACCATCCCCGGAAGGGCATAGCAGCTCCTCCATATGTTGGGGAGGATCTTTTTATTTGTGTCATGAGACTTTTAGCAAAGCATGTATAGGCAGAGAATGTTTTTTTCCTAGACTTCCTTGTTTGCAGATGCGTGGCTGCTGCTTTCTCCTAACCAAAGCATTTCGGTTTTGTGAAGTGTTTTGTGATCTTTGCTTCATTAAAACTCCTCCTTTGAGATGAACCAGGGCAATATTGGAAGTATAGGAGAGAAACATTCAAGAGGGATTTGAAACAGAAATTATTTTTTTGTTAGAATTCATAGGCCAGTGGTGCTGGTCAAACATCAGGCAAAGTACCTGTTACTCTGTTGACCATAACCAAAGTCTTCATCTGCTTGGAGCATTTGGATAACACAGAACCTGAGAAAGCATGAAAAAGCAAAATCATCTGTCATATAAGAAATCTTTTCATTCTTTTCCAAATTGAAAATTTATTCATATTGTGTATAGTTGCTGGTTTAAAAAGGTGTCTTTACAAATATCATCTGACAAAACAGACCTTTTATTTCTGGGTGAGATTACTCAAGTTACCTTCAAAGTAAAAAGCTTTCTAGGATTCCTTTTTGCCAAGTACTGTACTATTTGTATGAGTTCACTTTTAGCATAATATCTTAAGTAACAGCCTATGTCATCAAGAGTGTTGCTTTTCATTAGTGATATGTGTCACTAATGCTTCATCAGATATAATTAATTTTTCAAATGGAACATTTCTGAATAATTAGAGTAATAAAGTTCTATTTCTAGATAGATAATTCCTCTGTAGTTTTCTGCTATAGTTTCAATATATTGAAAGAATACACTTCAATATATTAAAAGATACACTGGATATATGGATCCCTTTTAACTCGAGATACTCTATGACACTGTGATAATGCAGTTAGAAAACACAAGAATTGCACTCTGGGATACGTTTTGATTTCTCAGTGTTTTGTGTAACAGCGTGGTTCTGCTGTTATTTTTTTATTTTCACAGAAGCATGAAGATCCCCAGTCAAATTGTCCTTCCAAATAAGTAGAGTCCATCCTTGTCACTGAAAAGGGGAGTGTCAGTGGCACACTCATAAAGGCATGACTATCAGCCTAATTTTCTTTCTGATACAAGTCATCCTTTTCTCCTTAAAACTGAAATGCATTTTTTAGAGCACTTTCATTCAGCAGATTAAGTTCAAGATGAATTAGTAATCTTTTTGAAATGTTTGATAGCTGAATGTTGTAGATGTATCTATTTCAGTTGTGGGGAGGAAGCTAAGTAAGATGGGTGTCGTGATTTCTGCAGCATTTCCAGCCAACAAGTCCACAAGAATCAGCACCCTTTTGAATATATAAATCATTAATCTTAGTAACCAGCTGCTCTGAAGGCAGGAAAGAATAACTCAGCCCCACAGCCATGCTCAGTTCACTTGTTGCAGAAGCAGTGTACTAAATCTACCCATAATTTATGTCCTGCTTTCCATATTTATTCATTTATTTATTGTGGTTGATTTTCATTCTGATCCTTTTTCCTCTGAGTGTCTCTGTGTGGCACAACACAGTGCCCTATGTATGTGCTGATCACTCTAAACCAGTTCTCTTGGGGACAAAAATCAGTGTCACCATCTCAGACCTGGCAGCCCAGCAAGGGCACCCAACTACCCCCAGGTGTTTGCATCATATTGTCTTGACATGTTCCAGTCCTTTGGAGTAACTCTTTGGTTTCTTGATGAGTCCAGAACTTTTTTTTTTTCCTTCCCTTTGGTATTAACCATGACTTCTTAAAAAATAACTTCTTAAATTGTTAGTCTGGATTTGAGATTTTTCTTGTATGTTCTTTCCTGTGTGACATCAAAGCTTTAGGTTATGATTTGGCATAATGACTTTCCTCATTATAATAGTTCTTGTCCACATCAGAATGAACGATTGTTGTGCAAAAATGAGATCTTTCTTAGGCTTCTGCTATTACATATTAAATACCTGTACTGGTTTTATTGTCTATAAAGCAATATTAAAGAAAGGTGGCAGAGGAGTTCCACTGTGTTACCACTGCAGTGCCAAAGAAATTAATGAAGAGGAATTTGAATTGTTGGAGTCTACAAATTCATCAACAGCTGTAAAGAAATTAAAAGTATCATATCATTTTGTAAATAACCAGCAAGCTGTTAAAAATGTTCAACATATTTTTTTAAATAATTTTGTCAATCTAATTGTACACTTAAATTTATTACAGTTGTCTTCTCACACCCAGTTATGCCCTTATCACCAGCTAGTTCTGACCTTAGAATTTCCAAATATACGTATGTGCAATGCCATTGAACATTACATTTTAAGATGAAAGTGCAGTTATTTATAAATCTGGTCTGTAATTCAAGGAAGGCTTCTCCATTGATTTCCGTATCTACAGTGTGGTGGTTTGTAACACCCTTGTTATTACAGAATAAGAGCTCATTACAATGCCTTTGTATTACAGAAGCATAACTTTAAAATCCTCTTGAAATTCAAGTATTGCTTTCAGAGACTGAAACTAGAATAGACTTTTAAACTTCTACTTCAAAATATAGCAATTTTTATTAAAAAGAGAATATGTAATGTTCTGTATCCACATTGATAAAGCTTTACGCAGCATCAATCCTTTGAAAAACACTTCCTAGACCACAGATAAATGCAATTCCTGAGACATGGCAGATGTTTGGAACGTGCCAATTCAGACTTTTAATTGACTAAAGACCTTATGTCTTCACTGCGAAAGCTATTGGAAAATTCTTAATACATTCATACTATAAGTTTTAATGTTGGGACGTACCTCCTATACAGTTTGAAATGCTGTTAAAATGGAGTAAATATAACTAGATGTAAAGTGCTAAATCAGGCCACACGGGCAGCAGTTGTGATGTGTATTTGTTATATAATGCTGTTTATCTCTTTGAGCTGGGATCACTGCTTTTTGACTGATGTTCCCATTCATCCCATATTCCTCTTCACTCCCCACCTTTCTCCTATTTGTTTTAAAAACCATGATAGGAAGATCTTGTTCTTTTTGGAGATTGGACTAGATCACCTCCAAGGGTCCCTTCCAACCCAAACCATTCAATGATTCTGTGATTCAGACAAAGACACCAAATATTGTAATGCCTTTAGCAGCTGGATTAGTGCCTTAGCTTCTTTACTGCTACACATGATTACTAACCAAACTCTTGGCTGGCTATTAATATGAATTCATTAACAAGAGAAAGGCCAATAGTCAGTCTTATGTCCTGGAGATTCAAAGGAAGATTCTCTGTCCTCTGGGATGGAAGTTCAGTGGACAAGCAGAACTTCAAATCAAGCAGCTTCAAATGCTGTGGGCACTGCCACTGACTATTTCCTGAACTCATTGGCAACAGACAGTCCTTGTGACTTAATAGTGTTGATTTGCCAGAAGTACTGCAATCTCTGGTTGGAAAACTACTGTTTGATGAATTGTTTCATTCAGCTACACAGTTGGTGAAAGTTCCACGTAACATTAAAAATTCTAGGCTTATACTTAGATGTCTTTGATTCTTCACAGAGCCCAGAAAGACAAAGGCACAAAAAAGCTTTTACACAGACTGAAACCTGTTCCTCATGAATATTCAAAGAACTGGCTTCAGTCACACAGAACAGAAAAAACATATCAATCCAACCTCTTTTATTTATACTACTGCTGATTCAGGTGTTTCATCCCACTGCCTTTCCTCCTTTCAGCACAAGTCTATGAACCTTTTCTTAATTCTGGATTGTTCACCTTCAGTCTTCTGCTGCTTTAGCACTTCTTTTAGAGATGGGTCTACTTAGTACCATTAAATCTTGCTGTGGATTATGTAAGACAGATGACTTACGAATGCTGTTGCCATTACTTACTCAGTTCGTTTTGTCTTTCTGCTGTTACACAGTACCCATGTCCTGTAATGTTTAGGCACCCTGGTTCCTGCATGTAACTGCATCAAGAGAACACAAACCCATTGTCAGTGGGAGTCAAGGAAACTCCAAAGAGACAAGGATTCTTCCTGGAAGTGTGTCTCTGTCCTAGTTTCAGTTCATGTACGCAGACAATTCCGTTCTAAAAGCAATTATTGGCATTTGTGAGGCTGTGTTGTTCAGCCAGTCATAGATAGCACACAGACATGGAATATAGTGTTTCTATTTAACGTGGAGCAGTTGGCCTCTGGGTGGGACACTGCCAGTGAAGTGGTGGTCTGCTGAATGGTACAGTCTACTGGACCTCGACTGGGGTGTTCCATAAATGTAAAAGGGCTATGAATCACTTGGCTGAATAGACGTCACAAGAAAAACATCTTTTTGGCACATCTCTGTCCCCATGTGTTCTATCTTTCTTGCAGAAGGGTTCAGGATTTTGGTACCCCAGCCATGGCAGGCTCCATACAACAGCTCAAATGATGAGTAGATCTCACTGTTTAAGTATTCCCCTTTTGCCCTTCCAATGAAGATCCTTCTCATCAGTTGGAAGGGCAATGTGCTGCTTTGTTGAATTAACCAGGTTCATTTGTTCTTGTAAGTCTATCATCAAAACCTAGATCCTGTATCTTAGCTGGACAAAATTTTGCTCCTGATCTAACTCCTCCAGTTTCTCACTTTCTTGTAAAATGCCATTTTCCTCAGACTACCACTTCTTCCAGCAGCCCCTCAGGAACCTCCAATCTTTTTGATTTGTATGGTTGCCTTCTTCATCTTTGTCAAGTTCTGCAGCAGTCAAAAACTTGTCCAACTGTACAGGAAGAGGAAAATTCTTGCATTTTGCCCTGTTTCTTTTGCAAAGAGAAGAGAAAAAGGGAAATTAAATGTCAGGAGAGAAAGATGGACTAGAGTTCTACAGATTGTGTCTTTGATCCTGTTTCCTGCTACAGGTGAGACTGTGTAAAGAAAATTAATTGTATTGTGAAGAGAGATACACATACACCTACACACACCCCTACCCTATCTCCAGTCCATTGATTGCATCAAGAATAGTGTTTTACAGCTTGGCTAGAATGAAGCTGGGAGAGCTTTGCAGGCTAACAGTGCCAGTCCTTTTCTTCTTAAGCAGAGATGAAAGTCAGTGACTTGCTGTGTTAGGATTTCATCAACATAGCCTAAGTCTTAGATTAGTTCAGCATATAAATTCTATGAGAGAAGAGGTTTTGATAGAAGAGGAAAATTTTGAGGAATTTTTGAAAGAGAGTAATGAGATATTTTGTGAAGTTTTATATGTAAAGCATCCCAAACTTAAGAAGAGAAAACAAGGATTAGATTTCATAGGTAGAGAGTAGGTACACTGCTGTTTAAGATATTGAAAGGGAAGTTAAATTGCAAGGAACTTGAAAATTAAGATTTGTGGTTTGTGTTTGCTTCAGCAGTAAAAAAATGGGATAATGGAAGGGTAGAACGACATTGGTGCTCCTAACCAAAGCACTGGACTAGAAAAATAATCTTTGCAGTAATGTTTACAGTATGTCTGGATTTATCAAGATGATAAAGACTGAATAGAAATAAGTCAGGTCTTGTCAGTGGAAACAAAATATACAGACCAAGAAGAAAGGTTACCTATTAGGAAGGTTCTAAGCGAAGAAGTATTGCATTCTCCTTCATTTTTATGATGCTATGTAACTTTTGAGAAATGAACTGTCGCAGTCTGAGTTTCCAGTGTCTGAGTGTTAGTGTTACATTATTATGAGCTATCATGTTATCTCTTTAATTAAATCAGAGCCAGTATTACATTAGTCATGGATCTGTTCAGGGATTTTTGATGCTTCCATTTCTTGTTTTGGTTCCTTAGTTTGACTATCAGCTTTCAGCTGCTGTGTTCTGAGCAAGAATACGTCATCTCGTCTGACTGTTAATGTAAATTTGATTGAGGTCTTGTCTGATTTAGAACTACAGTTTTCATGAAGAATGTTTTCCCAAACACACAGCCAATGTCAGCTGAATCTATGTGTCCTGGTAGCTATAACATAAATGACTCATAAAAAGCAAGTGACATAAACAAGCAATACAGTTGATTTGTGTCTTGATTGGACTATAAATAATACTTGAAGTGTACGATTTCAGAGCCCTGTGGAGTAAATGATGTAAGGAACTAGCAGAGGTATCGGAGTTAGCCCTGAAGAATTCCTTACAGCTGCCTGTAGCAAATGGCAGAGGATTGTATTATCAGGCTGAAGTTCATTTTGGGTATGCATTCCAAGGCATTCTACTTCAACCTTGTGAATCAGCCTGTTCTTCTGAATTTCTGCCTTTAGAGGAGCTGTGTTCTGACTGTAGGCAGTTTCCATGGAGTCATTCACTCTCTTTGATAGCCTGCATGATCACTTTCATGCTCAGCTTTGTCTGAAACTCAGAAAATTGTCTGAAGTGTGAATGAGTTTATCATTGCATGATGCAATGGGTGGGAGCAGGTAAATCACCACAGGTTCTTTCAGGTGAAAAGGTTTCTATACTGTACTACTTTTTCCTCTGATCTGCAGAGCATAATTTGATAAGAGGTAACTACAGAGTAAGAAATTAAAGGGATCTGGGCTGACAAGGCTAAACACTTTGGGCATGGAAGAAAAGGGAAAGGAAAAAATAAGGGGTTCAGTGATTTGTAGTAAAGAGTTGAGGACAGAAAAAAACCACTACACAGGAAAAGAAAGTGAGGACATGGGCAACAATGAATTAGGTCTTCAATTAAGATTATTAACTCTATAATAGGATTTTACTTCATTGTTTTCTAACAGTGGCAAGGACAGTTTTTAGGTCACCCTTGCCTAGCAGAAAGGCAGTGATTGTAATTCATTGAAGACAAGGTGGGTGCTATTTTTAACACAGTGCAAATAGCCATAACATTTGCAAATGGTTGTTCTGCTCAGATGTCTTGGTTTGTCTAGTAAATTTGTCCAGATCTGTCAGATCTGTGGGAAAAACAAAGTGCTGTCTCAGTGGTTTTAAATTAATTTGTTCTTGCAACTGGGATTTAACAGTTCCTTTGAAGCAATTATTATTTTAGTACAAGTGTATATGAGATGCTACCTGTCAATGAGTACCTGGGGAATCCTCAGTATGCAGATCACTGACCTGATAAACTGAAACAGCTCCCAGGGAGTTGTTATGGTCTGTCGCATCAATGAGTATTTGGGGACTCTTTAATATGTGGATTATTAGGACAGTAAAAACGTCTGCAACCCATTGTGTCAGTGCAGCTGTTCCACAGTAGTGTTACTGTGCAGCCCCACAAAATATTTTAGAAAACTCGTTGGCTAAGCTTATGTTGTAGCCATGGTTTTGCATTAAACAAGTGGACTTTTTTAACCTTTTTCCAAAAAAAAGAAAGCTTAGGCATTATGCTCATACTAAACTGGTTGAGTTTGGAGACTGCATTCATAAAAATTGCCATTTTTCAGTTACACATCAAGTGAACAAGAAATTTCTGTAATCAATTCTTGCTGATTCCTTCCCTATTTTTTTGTCTGCAGTGTAGGAAGTAAACAGCAAAAGTAACAGAAATTCTCCCATTCAAGACCTTCTATCCCAAGGATAAGCCAGGAATAAATTATCACATCAATAACCCAGTATTTGTAATGGTTTTCTAACACAAAGCAAATTTGCTCCCTCTGTGATCAGATACATGTATGAAGTTGGATTCTTCATGTTGATCTCAGAAGTATCAGAGATTTGAGTTAGATTTTGTCTTGATTTTTTTCTTCTTTGAATTTTCTTTTATAATTGAAGAGAGATTTCTCACTTTCCTAAAATAAGATTCTGATCATATGGGCATGAGTAAAAATGGTGTCAGTTAGATCTTTGTAACCTGTTATTGAAATGTACAATTTGAAGTTAAGTTGTGTGAGAAATTTATACAGGAAAATATTCACGATATTCACAAAGTCTTACTTTGTCATCTTGTGTGCATCTTCACTCAGTCAGATCACCAAACTTTATTTGTTTGATGTATCTCTTATTTATATATTTTATCAGCTTTACTTCCTAGTGCAGTTTAAAAATAATTTTCTTTTATTGGAGCAGCCTTCAGAAACTGTTAAAAATGCTGGAATGTAGTAAATTTCATACTAGTCAGGAATAATTCTGCTTTTTGTTTGACACAAATTCATTTTTGAATTCTGAACCAAGGAAATTAGTTTCACAGGTCAGACAGGCTCCTTGTCAGGATGTGTTCCAGGCTGGTATCAGTCACTGTTATAAATTAAGCAGAAGTTTAGTTGCTTAAATGTTTTGATGTAATATTGCTATTTGTTAAAATTTTGTATGCCTAAGAGGAAGAAATACATAATAAGGTAATGTAGATGACAAAGCTGCAAGTGTGTAATGAATAATATGAATGTGGAATGTAGGTCCAAAGAATGTAGGTCCATTTTTAAAAAGCTATTGCAATTTTTGCCTGGATTTTTTTCTCTGGATAAATAGGAGAAAATGCTTAGTACTAAACTTAAACGGAAAATTTTTAAATGGTGTTTACTTTCATGTGTATTTACATCTAAAGGGCTGTTGTATAGATGAAGCATGAAATTGCAGGTTTTGATGTCAGAATTTTAAACACGATTTTTCCATTTGTCAAAACCTAAAATGAAAATGCAGTTTTCAAGTGCATGGCCTAAAACTGCTGAAGAGCTGTCAGGTTGGTAGTGATCCCTCTACTGCTCCATGTCTGTCACAGGGGAAAGTGTGGGACACAAGGAGTACACATTTCTGCTCGTACTGTTGGAAGAAACCCACTCTAAACATCCTGGAGGAGTCTGTACTTTGTTCCCAAGTGTTCAAAACACATCTTAAACCTAATGTTTTAACTGAACAATAGAGAGAGAAAAATAACATGCCTTTCTTAGGATGCTTTTAAAAACAAAATCTGATTCCATCTCTTGTCATTCTTTGTACAGTCATCCAGAATAGTTCAATCTATTTTCCAGTCAAATTAACACTGAAATAATTATGCAACTGCAGATTTAGTTTTATAACCGCCAACAGTGGCTGGATTTGGGAGCTTTTTCCCCAGTTTGCTAATAAATTAAATTTGGAATTAGCCTTTTCTGAATTCGGATTTGAGAGGCTGAAGATGGAGTGGTAGCATTTTAAGCACTAAATGCTAATTTTTGCCTCTTAAACTGAGGCAAGTTGTGAAAAGCAAAGACTTATTAGGAGGAGTTGTCAGCATAAGTTTACACCTTTGATCTACAGCAAGGTTCTCAAGGTTTCTGGCATTGCATTTCTTATTCGAAAAAATGTTCCATTGTGTCTGTTACTGACACTCTTAGAAAAATAACATGTCATAGTAACTGCCAAATTAAAAAATAATAGATGGAAAGTAAGAACAATAAAATGTTAGTAAAAATAACAATTTACTCTGCTGAAATGATAAAAAATTATCATATCAAGCATATTATCAGGATAAAAAATGAACGGTCTGTATACATTACAAAAAATTTATTAATTTCATTAAACACTCCAGATTCAGAACTTTACCAGAGTCAGTTTACAATTAGAAGTTTCTTGTGGACTTGATATTTAAATGAAAACTACTTATGTTTGCATTGTTATCTCAATGACAGTGATAAAATTTACTTGGGAGAGGTTAATCAATGTTCATGATGAAACTCATTTAAAAATGCATTTCACTGTATATTGTATATTCAGTGTATATTCAGTGGGACAGAAAACTGAGACATATTTTTCGTAGTTTTCTGTCTTTTGTAAAGATTTAAGTAGCTTTGTTTATAAATTGAATAGTTTCTTTCAATTTAGTAATTTGGGCCTCAGTTTCACTCTTCTATCAAAAAGAGAGCTACAGATCCCACAGTCAAATTACAGCCAGAGCTTGTAAAGTCAAAGATTATAAATTCACTCTATGAAAACTTTTCTATTTCAAAATGGGAAATAACAGTTAAGAACACAATTCCTTTGCTGGATTATAGGAGATACTAATACTTGTTTATGTGATTACCCAATAAAGCATACTGATTCTATGAATGTTCTGCATTCTGTTTTTACTCAGATCTTTTTTAACCAAAATGCAGAGTAAAACCAGATGGAGGAAGTCATTATTTGTAATAGCACTGAAAACAGCAAATGGTTCAGGGTATACATGCAAGAGACTTTTGTCAATATTATGCCACATATGAATAATTCATTACTGAAACAGTGCTATACTTTATAAATAAATAGCCATCTGCAGTATCATATGCCATAATCCTACAAATACTGACACCAATGAGCAATGTTTTACATGTCACTAACTCAAGAGTACTGTTTTCCTGTTAAAGACTAATAGTTCTAATTTAGAAAGATTCTGGAGGCTAATCAGCAACTTCTTCAGGCCTGAATTCAGGATATTTAGAGTAAAAGTAACATCAGTTGTTATATCTGCCAGGTGCCAATGATTGCTGACATTTGTTTTACCCAAGAAAGTGGAAAGAATGAGGACATTTTGCATCAAAGGAGATGTTAAAATAGCATATTAACATTTGTGGCTACTACTATTTTGATTTCTAGTCCTTGGGATATTAAAGTTCTTTGAGATGTTAAATGTTAGAGCAGTGTAGGTATTGTTTCTGTCCTTGTTGTTAGCTGGCCGCTTCCTGTGGTGGTTCGTGCCTTATATGAATGTAGCCCACAGGTAACCAGGCCATGACTAGGTATTGATCCGAAAGAAAAGGCAGAAATGTCCTGGCCATCTGCCATGGAAAATGCAATTTTGGATACTGCTGTCACAAGAAAGTCTGGCAGGATTGCACAGATGAATGTAGCCAGTTTGCAGTGACAGCATCGGTTGCTTTGTCTTGTCTTAAAGTGACAATATATTCCAGTTTAAGTGAACTTCCTGTTTAAACAAAATTTGATTACTTTGCTGTTGGACCTTTAATTATCTGTGTCCAGAATCCGGACTGTATGAGACTGAGTGGTACTCACAGAGATTTTTACAGCTTTCTGTGCATTCACAATGCTGTGGCTCTTATGGCTCGTGTGGTCTCACATAAATAGAGAGCTGCAGTACATGGAGTTGCAACTCCATGTACTGTCCCAAGTGCCCAGCAAGTTCACAGAACTTTATCTCATTACCATTATTTGGTCTTTGCCCTGGGCAAGGAGGAAGAAACATTCATTACAACTGCAGATGGTCCTGCAGTTGGTATACAGGCAGGGTCATTATCTTACCCTCACTTTCCTTACATTCCCTTCAACCCAAGTAATGATTATGTGTTCTGATGCAAAATGGTCATTTTGCATAACACAAATTTCAAAAATAGACTGGATCAGAATTTTAATAGTTTCAATTACTGCTGAAAGATTTCTTTGTCTTTTCCAGATACTCACCCATTTTGCCTTAATTTAGCTTTCATGCTGCTTTCTCATTGGGTGGTTATCACAAAACAGATCTATCAATTAACTTTCCAGTGGTTAGGGTCTGTGTCTGACAAATGATCATGGTGATAACACATTGTCAGTCAACTTAATACATTAACTGTTTCAGAATAATGTGCACAAATAACATGAGAAGTGCTCCTCTGGCTGTTTCTGAATATGTGCATTCAAGCTCCAGGAAATGACAGTTGATAGCCATATCTGTGACAGTCTTTCTCCTCTTCCTTCCCATCCATCTTCTTTCCACCTTAACTTTGATCATGGAGTATCTTTCTCCTAGAAAGTCCAGGGAATGTTGAGACTACCACATAGCTTCCTTCTGTCTGGTAGGGAGCAGGCTTTATGATAACAATTCCTGTCCAACAAGGGGCCCTTGGATTCTCCTTTAAATTAATGGTGCTTTGTGAGAAATGCTGCTTGGAGCTCCCATTATGCAAATGCTCACGGAGAGAGGAATTCAAGGGAGAAAAGAATATGGTACCACTTTTATGGCTTCTGCAGAGCATGCAGTGACAACAGCATTTATGGACTGTTTTATGACTAAGGGATAAAATCTGTCTAGATAGCATTTGTCTAGGTTTCCATAGAGTGAGGTTTGGTAGATAACATACCTTGGAGAGTGAACCATTATGGGTAATTAATCTTCCTTTCTTCTATTTGTTAAACCCTATGCAGTATAAAACATTTTAAAACACTGAGAGTCATTTTTACCGAGAAATGAAAACTCTTAAACAGATAATGATCTAAGGGACAAAGTTGTCATCCTCACATGGATATTTGAACCATATGCTGTTCTATATAGCAGCAAAACTACTATTATGTAAATGAGATGAAACAGCCTTTACATGAGTTGACGTTGCAGATTAGGGGTCTTGGACTCATTTGTGATTGCATCTATATTAAAGTCTTAACATTTGACATGAAGTCCAGATATGAACCTGTTATTTGATGACTGTACTTCACCACTGAATGTTGCTCTGGAAAGCAAGCTGACAAAATATCTAAATAATGTGTGTATTTCAAGATGCCTTCATTTCTGTTTATGTAAGTGCAAAAATATATTTGTGTAATGTGTAATAAGGATTTTAATAAATGCTTGGAAATGGATTTCTTAATATGCTCATTATGTTTCTGAGCCTCCTAATTCTTTAAGGAAATGAAGAAAAAATAATGAAATTATGTTACACAGGTACTTAATTTTTTTTATCTCTGATACTATTCTGGTAATTAATGTCTAGTTTATGCAAACTAGACGATATCTGTTACTGGACACATTACTGTCATGAAAATATTACTTGCCTTAATTATCAGTAATGAAGCAGGGATAAGCTGCTCACTTAGATATAATATATCTAATGACCTTTTCAGCTAAAGGTTATGATGAAAGGTATCAGTTTCACAAATTATGCCTCATTCAGTTTCTGGCCTTTGTCTAGATTAATGTTTGGAGGATGAGTTTTAAAGTCAGACATAAATTGTGTTTGGTGTTTAAAATTGATTTAGTGTCTTGCTTTTAGTACATCATTTTCTCTCTTATAAATTACACCAAGCCTCATTTTTATCTTCATGTTTTATTATGAAAGCCAATAGTTGAGTCTAGTCTTGTCCTATTAACTACTGCAGTATATTTTGACAATAGTAACTGGCAGAGGAAAGCTTAAATAAGCATTTTAATATGGAAGCATATAAGGATTTTTTGAAAGCTTTTTTTCAGTTAGGTTTAAAAACTTTTTAATCAAAGTTTCTTTCCTAATTCTGAACATATAAAACAATTTAAAAAATATTATCTTTCCCAAGTGTTATTCTTGTTTGAGTCCACGACCTAGATGTGATTCAGATTTTTTTGGCTGATTCAGCAGTGACATTAACAATTAACCCAACACTTCATTTACTTTATGAATGATGAAACAGTTTGATGATGCTTAGGAAATTTTAAAATTCCAGTGTCCATCAGTACCTTATAGAAATATGGTACATCTGCTCTTGTTATTAATTCTCTACGAGTTCAGTGATATTGGGGTTCTTCTGTATCCAGTGTACTTGGTCTCAGGCATTTGAATGTGATTTAGGGAGCAGTCCAAATAAAGGATCATTTAGGCCTGTACTGACATGTGAAAGGAAGATGTAGCATGGTCACACATCAGTTCAATGTGTCATATTTACCATTCAGATCTGCATATGAGCAGAATGTCTGTGGGTCAATTCAAGCATCAACTTCTATTCCTACAGCCTGCGTTTCAGTTGGCTCCAGGATATTCTGTTGAGCTCTCCTAAGTAACTAGACCCATAGTGGTAGTTAGGATGGTTGTTTCTCAGCTCAGGTTTGAAACCAGACTTCAGTCTTTTGACATATAAGAGTGGAAGTGACAGAGTCTTCAAAGACTTCAGACTTCTAATTCCCTTGGAAGAGTGCAACTCCTAGCCTGGCTCTGTGTTGAATGGGATGTTGGGACAGCTACATTTTACCTTCCCTCTGGTCAAAGTGTCACACTGCTCTGTTTTCAGCCTGCCTCTGTGTCTTTAATACCATGGGGGAGTCAGGAAACATTGACTTTTAACAACATCGACTTTTAACAGAACTCTCTTCAGTCTAACTTGGCAGAAATAAACCTGTCAATAATACAGGCAATTGCTCAGATCCACAGTGTGATTTTGAACAAAATAAAGCCCACAGACATCAGGCTAAACTGTGAGGAGGGAAGACAAAGCCAATTGTTCTTTAGAAAGCCTGGGATTATTAATTAATTGGTGTAGCAGGAATATTAAATTAATTGGTGTAGCAGGAATTAATCAGCTGATCCTGATTCTACTTGCGTCAACCAAAGAAAAGATTAAGGGCCTGATGCAGAGGGCAGCAGCCTTGTTCCTCCAGTTAATGTTTTTTTTAAGAGAGTTCAGTCCCCAGCCTGGACTGGGTACAATCTGCTGCTATTTCATTGAGATTCCATTGCTCTTCAATGTGGAGAATAGAAATATTTCCCCTTTTCATAGGGTTCATTCCAGAGGTTTTGACAAACTGCTTTCTTTTTCACAGGAAAGGGGGAATATGGTGAGTGCTCACCCAAGGAATATGTTACTCTTTTTCCATGTCATAATAGTAGAATCTAAGTGTGACTGCTTTTAAAATTGACATTTTTTTCATTAATTTGAAGAATTTTAAGTGGCCACTTGGGACTTTTTTTTTTACTTTTTTAATATGTCTCATTTTTCAAAAATGTTTCGCCTAGGATGCAAACAAAAAACTGTGTTTGATTTTCACTTTGAACTGTTTGATCTGTGTCTGTTTGATACAGATTTCTTTTAGACAAAACCTGGATATTAGATACACTGAAAAACTTCAGTTTATTAGAAAAAACCACCCTTTGGACCATGGCCTTTCTTGAAATGATGATAAGTAATTAAACAGTAAGGGGGACCTTAACAATGTGGTTATTAGGAAGACATCAGCAGTAAATGTAAATTAAATTATACTATTTTCTGTCAAACACTGTCTTACTGTGTTAACAAACAATGAAGAGAGGAATTAAAGTATAGCTACAACAAATTTAACTGTTATCAATAGTCTGTCAAAAGGAATTTAAATCATTCATATGAACTAAAAGAACACTTAAATATATTCAAAACCAAAGCAAATTTTTAGAAGAGTATAAATAGAATGAGAATAAGTAGCAAAAGGAAAAAAACCCCAACTTACCAAGTGGAATAAATAGAAAAATTGTTGGAGACATTGGATAAATTTTAAAAGTGGTAGCTTAATTATTAAGAAGTTACATACTTAGTGTGAGAGTGTGGAAATATCAAATACATCTAATAATGTGAAATAATGGAAATAAAACAAAACACCTCTAATAATACAGTGAAGCCATTTCTCTCAATTCCTTCCACTTCTTCACTAATGCCCACGTCATTCAGTTGTTTTTTCCCATTCTTGCATCAGCTGCTGTGTGTTTTTACCCCTTCTCACCTCTTCTTAAATTATATCATTGCCAGAATGCACAATTATATAATCAATAAATTCAGTGATCATAATTTAAGGCAGGTGGCATGAATATTCAGGGGTGAGGAACTACACTTCCTAATGTGTTTGTGAATCTAAAAAACTTTCATGAAATCTCTCTCCTACTATGTGTGGAGGATTCATTTTGCTAGTCCTTTTCCCCCAGATATCTGTAATATTAAAAAATATTTTGCTTTTTATGTTCTGAGTTCCTTGGACTGGTGTTTCTGTAGAATATGATGTTAATTGGCTTGAAGCAATGCTTGAAAAGTTGTATGTGCATATTCTAATCCCTGCTGCAAAGTAAAGCCTAGTTAATTGATCTCCATTTGGATTTACAAACCAAAGTCCATTAGGCTGGACTCTGAATCACTCCCTGAAAAATCCCTGCAAAACATTTTCCATTTAAGTTTTTGGCTAACTGAAAAATTCTCTTCCCCTATCCCAGTCCCATATTCCAGGTCCAATTTTTCTGTCTCCATCTCACAATGCATCTGATCAAAAACAGTCAAAATGAGTGGAGATAGCAATGGGGATATTCACTCTTTAATCTTCCCTTTAGCATGAATTGCAGAGAAATGTTGTGGCTGGGAGTTCTTGTGTGGAAATGGCTCTTGGACCTTTCTCAAATGAACCTCATGGAAACTCATCAGGACAAAGGTAGAGTCCAGGAAACTCTTCCTCTGCACAACCCTGGCTGTGCCTTACTGCAGTCCTTGCAGGCAAGTGCAGACCAGAGCAGGGAAACCCTGAAAGCCTTTGCCGTGTTACAAACCTCAAGGAACCAGTGTTGCCCTTGGGGTGATGGTTTCCTCTGCTCCAGCCCCAGCATGGTGGCCACGGTGCAGGGGGGCATGGCTGACCCCAAAAACCAAATGAGAGATTCTCCACAAAACCTGGCCTTAAAGGTAAAAGTCACTGCATTTTGCTCTCATCTGGCCTCAATCTACCCTGCTATGTGTGCACCCAGAATTAACCACAGAGCTCCTGCTGATGGTAAAGTTAATTCAAATGCAAATCTGGATTAATCCCAGATTTAATCCCATATTCAAAATGTTGCACATTACATACATCCTGCTTTTGTAATAACAGCCTGAGAACTAGATCTACAACTTGGTCCAGAAAAATTTATTTGTAAGATTAGTGGACTATTTAGTAGTCTACAGAACTACATAGGTTTTTTTTATTATCTTTTATTGGTGAATAATACCTTTACAGGCTTTTTTTTAATTGTCACTTTTGTTTACTTTAAAATAGAAAAAAATGGAGGAGTAATAGTAACAGTATGCACCCCAAAGAAGAACACATGAAATGAAAATATCACTGATATGGTGAATCTCACTGAATTTTTAGTTTCCTGATTATCTCACGATAGTAAGATATTGTGGAACATTGCATTTCACTTGCTACCTTTACTGGATTTTATCCTATATTTTACTTTAAAGCACTGTCTTGCATACTCAGATCTTGACTTACATGTATGATGGTAAAAGTCCATATTTTAAAAATTTGCTATTACAGTTATCATAGATAGAAACGGAATGAAGTCTGCTTGGTTTAATACTGCTAAAGCAAAAAGGGTGGTAATGATGAATTATGAAATCGCAAAATGTGTAAGATGAAATTTTAAAAGATAGTCAAGTAACAGAAGTGAGTTCAGTGAGGACTTCATATTCTACTTCCTTTCAGAAAAAGAACTGTTAAACTAACTTTATACTGACTGTATGTTTGAGTTGATCTCAGGATCAGTGAAGCATTACTATAGTACAGTGAAAGTAAAAACAACTTTAAAGTAGTTTCAAGATTTAGATGGGAAATAGTGTTATTTCTAGGAAGGGATGATACAATTTGAAATCTAATTAAAAAATACGATACATGAGGTAAGTGATGTTAGGGGAAACATGGTTTTCAGAAAAAAATTTAATCTGGAATAAAGTATTGGAAACAAATTAGAGTTATGCAAATAAAGCAGTTATATAAATGAAAACCATTTTCTAATTAAAACCAGAAGATCATGCTGATAATTTTGACAGATATCTTTCCATTCCCAATACTATGTTATGTGCTATTAAGTGAAAATATTAAAAATATTGGGGAAAGAGGTTGTTTTGGTTGCTTATGTAGAGGTTTGTATTTCTCTACAGTTAAAAAGAGAAATAAAAAATTTCTTCAAAACCAGTAAAGGTCTCCAGTAGAAATTTTACATTAGTCCCTTGGTTTCATGTAGCTGTAGTTTTCTGGAACCTCTGCCAGAGAGTAAAAAGCCTGATCTGCTTTAACCCTCAAGGTATACAGCATGAAACTTTTATTTAGGCTCATCTCCAAAAGTTAAGTTTGGAGTTTTCAGGATCTCTTTCTTAATGATTGGACTCAGTAATCTTGAAGTCTTTTCCAAACGTAACAATTTTAGGATTCTTTCAAGATCAAGAAAAAAATTTTTCAGTATATCTGTAAGATGTATTTATTTTGTTCCATATTGTACAGGGGAATGACTACTTTGTGTTCTACTGTCCTTGTTTCCTTGATCATATCTTTTTTACTAAATAGTGTCATATAAATTTGATCTGTAATCACAAGGAAGTCATAAATGCTGATATTTAGACTGAACCAGTAAGCAAAAAAAAACCCAAAACCCCTGCATTCTTTGAATCTTCATTCTCTTCTTTCTGAGAGACTGGGTTTGGGACTGCAGAAGTTATCTGCAGGTCATCAGATGTTGCCTCCAGTGAAGAACGTGCAGCAAGTCTGCCTGTTCTGTCACTTGCCACAGAGTGATGAGCTTGGCAAATCTTTGTCTGAAAACTGGTCCTTTCCATTTATCCAGCTGAATGCTTTGTATTTCATCGGCACGTTGGGATTCAAACATTCTACCACTGAGTTTGTCCATCTCAGGATGTCTTTCTGGCCAGTGCCAATTAATTTAATCCCTGAGGTGGCAAAGGAGCTAATTTTTTTTTTTTTTTTTGTCAATAATTCCCACCTAGTTTTCTAGGAAGATCCCCAGTTGGGTTATTTGATGGTTTATTTTTGTACTAGAAGCTGCATGAAAATACACAAAATGTTTCTAGAGTCAAGGGAAGAGGCAGTATGATGAAAGACCATGCATCCTAAATTAACACTCTTTAGGGATGTGTCCAATTCAACTGAACGTTGTGTAGTTTGTAGCTATAAAATCATCTTGCCCCAAAAATATTTTCATTCTGAGTAGACATAGAGCTGAGGGAGAGATCTTACAAATATGGAGAGACAAATTGTGGTGAAACAAAGTTTTTCCAGAATTAGGTTTTGCAGAGCTGGGACTTAAACCAGGAACTTCCCAGGCCATGTTCTTCATAGGGAAAAAAAAGTCTTTACTTCCTTCTGCACTCTTGTATACCTAAAGTTTCCCAACAGCAGTTTTATATTATATATTGATATCAAAACTCTTGAAATTGTGTAAGAGCCAAAAAAGTTGTAACTAGGCTGAACTACTAAGCCATGATTTTGTAAGTCTAAAAATGCCTGTAAGAGCTGTTCTACACTCTTTGGTGGGACTCATCCTTTAGAATTAGGATGTAAAACACTTCTATTTGGCCTCAGTTGAAAGTATATTTACACGTGATCTACAAAAAATTATCTTTTAATTTATTTTTCCTTAGGCATTGTATGAACAACATGGAGAAATACTGGTGTAACTGTTTTTTTATTTAAAAAATTTCCAGATACTTTTTTCCTTCCAACATTATGCTGTATTAGTTGAAGCCTAAAATGAAAGTGTGCTTCAGTGGTGCCATATTAATGATACTTTTATGACTACATATACTTAAAAATATAAGTTAGAAAGGGTCTTGGTTAAAGATTTTAAACAAGCCTTTATAATATCGTTTGGGCAATGTCAAGTGCAATTTTTATTTTAAAAGATTTTGTTGGAATTTAGTCTTCGAAAATATTAATAACGTCTTACAGCAGGTAGGCTATAAAATAACACTGTATGCTGTCTATTTAGTTTCTGGTTGAAAAAGCACAGCAGTACTTTAGTTCATTACCTTTGAAAAAAACAGTAACAAGATAATACAGCTGCCTCTGATTAAGATGTAAATTCTTTCTAATTAGAATGTAAATTCTTACATTTAAATGAAGACATCAATTGTCAGGATGCCATATGATATCTTATTCCACCTTGCCTGAATGAAGCCCTCACTGTTCATCTATGGCACTAAAATAGTTTTGCAATCCCTTTGTTCTCTGATTCTTGTAATATTCTCTCTTCATGTTCCCTTTACACATTGCTTTTGTTTGTTTTCCCCTGCATCTGATATTGTTGTGTCTTGGGATTTTGCAGAAATTTGGAATGAAAATTGAGTTCAGTCAGTGCCAGTATTTGCTTGTGCCTCAATTACTTCTGCTGAATTTTCCTCAATGCAAATCAGGCAGGTTGCATAAAGTGGTGCATGTATTTGAAATAATTAATTTTCCATAAAATGATGGATCAAGTCCAATCAACCTTCATGAAATCTAAATAAAAGAATAGAGAATTAGAAATTAATTAACATTTTGTGTTGCTAATACTTTATTATGCAGTCTAACTATAAATAATAAGTTTTATTTTTGAGCATAACTTTTTATTATGAACTGTTAATGATAACCTTTGACATAATTATCTTGTTAAAATATATTAGTATATTAACCTAAGTTTAATGTCATGGAAGGCATTGTAAATTAATAACATTTTAAAATAGAAAATAACAGGATACAGAGAGTTTAAGAATTGACCCATTAATTAATTTTGCCTGTAAAGCTCTTCTGCAGAGGTAAGGCAGTATGTGTCTACCAGTTGATTTTAAAGTGTTTAATTTCATTGTTTGATGAAGCCAGCCCATAATAGTAAATCTTGTTGTCTATAAACAAGACAGCTTTTTTTTTCTTGAAAACCTGGTTTTAATCAACTACCTGTGTAGGAGAAGTTTACATTCTTCTTACAAACACATGCCTTCTGTTACTACTCCAAATAATTTTTCTTTTCCCCATTTGTGAGCTTTGTTACTTCTTAGTATGTATTTTTAATGGAGTATTTCATGCCAGTAAGATTCACTGCTTATGCGACTTGGTCGTAGGTAGTGACACCATTTTGGTAAAGTACCACAAATCTTAATATAAATGGCAAAAGGTTTTTTTGATCTGTGAAAATTAGATATGAATGTGTTGTACAAATAATATTCATAATACCTTTAGGCAAAGCAAGTTATAATTATGACCAAATTGTCAGTAGTAATAACAGTTTATATGATGATTCCAGTTCAGCAGATATGTCTCTATCACAGTTTTACTTATCATGTTAAATTTGAGTAGAGTTTAAAAAGTTAGAAAACATTCACAGAACAATAGTTATCATTTCCCACTGAACAGTGCTTACCATGAAGCCTCCCATTAAAAGTATTGCACTGTTTTTTTGGAACTGAATTGTACCAGTTTTATTATCAATCACAAAAACTGTGCTTGTTTGTTAGGAGGGGGTCATAAAACAGACTTTAATGTTGGAGTTTTTTAAGTTGTAACAAGCAAAAAGACTCAGTATGTTAGAAATATACAACTTACTGAACACAAACATGTTATTTGCTTGTGTAAGTCCTGGTTCAATACATCTGTAGAAATCTTACCAAAAGAGGAAGTTAAATACAATCTTTTAAATCTTTTTTACTCAGTGAGTAGCTGTAAAATATTATTATAACTTCAAATTATAAGTTCAAATATACCACTTCTACCCCTAAGAATGACAAAAGAAGCACAAAAAGTGATTATTTCCTGAGGAAGCTCCAGTGACATGAAGGTTTGATCAGTGAGCACACAGGTGGCTTTCTCTCAGTGAGGAGCTAAACTCTGCATTAAATTATTTGTAGGATGAGGTCTTGTTATGTATGCATATAACTCTTGCTATTCACAAGGGTTGGGACAGCTTAATATTAGCTGGTCAAGTGTTTTGGAGTATAAATAACTTAGGGTGTTGCAAGTGATTTTGACAGTTTCAGCAAAATAAATATTAAAAATAGGGTTTATAAGTAACATCAAAATAGGCTGCAAAATGTACTGTCCAGTGTCAATCTCAGTTCTGACATTTGAGAGAAAACTGGTGAAATACTGAAGTATTTTATATGGAGAGCTCACTCTGAAATTCTGGAGGACTGTGCCCTCCTCATGTCTACCTTAGAAGAAAATTTACATAAGCATGAACCTCTACTATGAAACTTTTTCTTTCCTCTTTATATTCCTTTAAAAAAATTTTACTTGTACTCAAAATGGATGCATTTTATTAAAGGGAATAAAATGCCTTGATCCTGAAGAGACTCAGCTATTCCAGTTGGGGTTAATCAATACCAGCGAAGTATTAAGAAATCCCCTTGTATTTATGTGTTGCAGAGAAAACACATTGTTCTGGGGTTTAGGGTGGTTGTATTTCTCTCTGTGTGTACATATATATACATATATTTGTGTGTATACATATATATATATGTATGTATTCTAGGATGCTTTGGGTGCTATATTACTATTTATCCTATTCCAAACAGATGGTGGATTAGTGTCATGTTTCATAGTATATTTAATAATTCTCTTAGTGGATGAAGAGGAAGAACTCTGATCAGTTTGGCTTGGATATTGAAGTGGAAGGAAGTAAGGTACTTTTCATCCAATTAGACTAATAATCTAAGAAACATGATATAGATACGACAGTAATAAAAATAAATCTCAAACATTTTCATATGCAAAATGAGCTGAGTGTCTATAGAAACTGAGCAGATTCTAGCCTCTGAGGGATTTAGTTGGAGAAATAACAGTGTCATTTACAAAAATTTTCCCTGTTGCTTTCTTTGCTCAAAATACCTTCTAGTTTATTTACAAAACAAAACATGTTACAAATCATCCTCACCCTTGCTTTTTTAATATTATAAGGTATTTCTAAATGAGAAGAGTGGCCAGTAAAAACCAGGTCCTATAAACAATCAAATTCTTCGCTTTAAGGTTTTCATTAACCACTTGGTCTGTACCCAAATCTAATGCCTTTGGTTTGGAATACACAATAAGATTATGGTTGAAAACTTCCATTTCTGCAACACAGTGATTTGTCCTGAATCTCTTCCTCCTTAAATTTATATTTTTGTCTTCTGCTTCATCCTTCATTTCACTCATGTATTTTTCTCTAGCAAAAAAAAAAATTGTCTCCCATTGACAGTTCATTCTATGCATCAGTCTGAACAATGTGACAATTTTTCATTCATCATAGACATTGCAAATCACATCTCTAGATCTTTCTTTGCAGTCCAAGTCCCTAGCAGCTCTTTTTTGTAAAAGGAATCCAAGACCCTTCTGTTGCCTCCTGAGAGAATCTACTGCTGTATCAAAAAGACTGTTTAAAGTGTGAGCTTAATAAGTTTGCAGAAGTAATCTTATTTATATCCTGCCATTGACTTGTTTTCACCTTTAGTAAGTTCTAGAATTGAGCTATCTTTGATGGCTAGCCTACAGTTCGCTGATATTTTGAATTTTCTGATTAATCAAATATCAGCTGTAATTACAGTCTGCACTGAACACCTCAGTAAGATGTGTCAGTGGAGGAGGTGAATTACCTTCTGAGTCACACTCATATCTCTCTCTCTCTGGTGGTGTCTCTCACAGAACATCTTCCTCAGTTCTGCAAGAAACTCACATCAATTATTTTCCTGTCTTGCTCTGCACATCTCCCCATGTGACATTTTAAACTATTCTAGCTTTGGGAGAGTGTAACTGTGTAACAATAGCTGTGGAGCTAAGTTTTCAATGGTCCCCTTGCCAAAGGAGAGTGTCCCTGTCTTTTTTATTTATTGATTTTTAATATATTGCATTCATAGAGACATCTTGTATCTTCTACATTACACAGCAACATCAAGGTCATTTTCATCAGATTTTAACACTGTATATGAAACCCTGATATATTGTTGCAAAAGTCCAGCAAGCTATTTCAATTTTATGTGTAAATCAAATGAAACTTTTTTTGGTCTCCTGGTACTATTTCACCACCACTTAAATTGGTAAGAGAAGTGTGGAAAGCAGAAGTGTTATTGCGGTCAATTTTTAGAGCGCAGGCTAAACTTTGGGTTGAATGTCAGTCTATCTGCAGATAATGTGATAGGTTCAAGGGGTTGTTCTGAATTTTGAAACATTTAAATACTCCATTGAACAGTTTGACTTGTCTCCACCAAGTAGAAGTGAGGCAAACTGCCAGAGTTTATTGTACTAATCATTTGTCTCTACAGTTGGTGAGGAAACAAAGACATTCTGCCATATTAATGGGGAAACATCTGCCCTTCTAAAGGGAGGAGTCTGATTAAATAAAGGAGAATAACTTCTATTGTCAGGATAACTTATACTGTCAGTGTGGAGAAGGAGCATGGAATATTTACTGGGAAATTATAGTCAGCTGTGGGGTTTCTGTGGCATTTTTGGTCTTCTGTTAATCTGACCAGTTTTGATCAAAATGTCAGCATAGATAAAAAGTTAAGTTTAAACTCTGAACTAGACCTACCAAAGAGATCTGAAATATTCAAAACTAAATAATTTAAAAAATCATTTACTGAGATCTTTCTATGAGCAGGATTCCCATTATACAATGATGAATACCTTTTCTTCCTCTACAGTCACGAGAGGAAAACCTTTTCCTTCACATACTATATTATGCAGGACTAAATGAATTAAATTCCTGTTTATGATAATTGTGTAATTCATTTTACTTAGCAGTGGAGAGGTGATGGAATGACAAACAAATATTTTGAATAGATGTTTTCACAGAGTAAATGAAAGCAGTGCTGACTGTATGAATAAGTCATGGTAAAAACAGTTCAGACACTTATTTTGGACATACATGGCATTATTTTGCCTAATATGTACATTAAGTATGGCTTTTGCTTATCTTATGCTCTGATTATGTAATCAAAAAGCCTTCTTCTGAATAAACTTGCTTAAATTATGGATAAAAGGACTCAGCATGTTTTAAAATATCCCTTAAAAGTATGCAGAGTGCAAGTGACATTGAAACACTTTCTAGGCATCTATTCATTCAATTTGTTTTATTCATTTTTAAAAGTTAAGAGATGGCTTCAAAATTGTGTATAATAATGTTCAGTAAAAATCAGTAAAATAGGCAGAGGTTTGTTTTTCATTTTGTTGGTGGTTTTTCATTCTTATCTTAGAAGAGGAAGCCACTTTAGTAATGCATCTTCTACCGAATGGCGATATCCATCACTAACCTCCCCACTACCATCAATCAGACTGAGCCCATCAGACTGAATTATTGCTATAAAAAGAAGCAGCTTTCTAATTGAAAATAGGGAGTTTTCTTGTTAAGTGCTGCAAATATGTGCAGCCTGATTTGAAGACCACTTTGCTAGAGAACTGTGTTACTTTTTGAGCTTTAATATGAATCATATTTTTAACAGTGTAATTGTAATAGTTCAAAAATCTGCAAATCCTGAAGATAAAAGCATTTCTCATCAGCTTAATAATAGTGTGAGTAGCATAAGTACTACAAATAATTAGATGTTCAGTATTTGAAGTATAAAATGAAGCATTTTGTACAAGAGGATTATGGGTGGCACTGATTTGAAATTAAAGATTGATCTAAAACATAGTTCCAAGTAGTTTATACACAAAACTTTTTAGCATTCAGATATTCAGATGCTTGATTCCTAACCTTAACTAGAAAGAATATTGAGATCCCTAGGTAATTTGGTTTAAAAATATAAAAAGCCATAGAAATAATGACTATAAATCAGATTTTCACATTCACCTGTAATTTGCGGTCATCCAGCTCTGGGTGATGCTGAGAAAATAATGTCCAATTATTTTGAAGGTCCAAGTGAAAATGGTGGTTTCCTACATCTCATTCTGCCTCCTCATCCCAATGAGGAGGGTTATCAGTTGTCTTTTCTTGTCAGAAATGGGTGCCAGTCTTCCCACTCACCTGTATGAGAGGAGTCCTTTTTTACAGGTGTCCCCTTAAATTTCTGCTTTATAATATATGCAGCCTGAAGTGTTTCTTAGATACTACATCTTTACACCAAATTTCAGAGTTCTGTATTTAAAAATTCGAATCCATTTTACTGGTCTAGCTGGTAAAGCTTTATTCATTCAAAAGACCGCTCATAACTGGTTTTATCCTTGACATGAGATAGTGGTATGATAAAATGACTTAAAAGTAATCTGAGCCATTAAACTTTAGCCATTTCTATTAATGCATTACAGATATGGACTGCATTTGTTGTTATTTACATTTTTGGGTTGTGTCTATGGAATTAGAAGAAAAGTTTCTAGTCTTTCATTTCCACAGCAGTCTGAGATGTTTTAATTGCTTTACCTGATCTGTTCTGTTGGTGTTCTCCACTGCCCCAGACATTTTAGCCATCTGAGACCATTTGTCTGTAATCTGACGTAGAAGAAAAGCAGAGTAAAATTTCCTTTTTTACTAGTTCAGAGATCAGCCAAAACAGAATGGGTTTTGTGAAATTATTTTTGTGCAGTCATTTGTTATAAATTCAGATAAATAATTACCTACATACCTGTGAATGTGCAAGCTACAGAGATACTTAATTACCTATAGTATGTTTTGCCCCTTTGTATGTGAAATATGGTATAAATATATATATGTATATATACTGCTGAAGGAGCTTAGATAGTATTAATTATATATTCAAAATAAAATTAAAATTTCTTTCGCATAAATATTTGTGGTTTGATCCTGGGTGAATCTTAACACAAATGGAGATGATCACACAGATACACATAGTCAATTTAAAAGCTGACAGAATAATTCGTGCATGTATGAGTTACCATATAATATAAAAATCTCAATGAAACTCTCTTTTTTATGACCCACCTATATATGCTGAATTACTGATCTGTAATAATTTTGCTGCTCCCTAATAAATTGCTACCATAGAAACCTCATAATACTGTGGAACAGCATCCCCTCAGATCTAAGCCAAAAATATACTTTCAGTTACAAAAAATTGAAGATAATTTAATAAAAACTTTGGAGAAAGCAGTAAAGTTCATTCTTTTATTTATTCTTTTAGAGGTTTTCCTTACTGCCCATTGCAGTACTAAAGTGATATTAAGTTACATGTTTTGCTCTGTAGATGTCTTTGCTCTTACATTTATTTAACATATAGAAGGCATTAATTATGGTCCAGAAGTCCAGCTGGGAGCATCCCACTAGGCAGGAAAAGAGAGATGCCATTTTTGGAACTGAGCAACAGTAATCTGAGAAGTGCTAAAAGGTGTGTTTTTAGCAATCCGTTAAGTATTTTCTCACTTTCCCACATGCATTAAATTTCAGTTGTTACCTCACTGTGGATGTCTGTTACAGTAAGCATTAAAGTTAATGATTGTTCTTGAAAATGAAGCTTTTTCCATTCATGGAAGCTATTTTTTCCTCAAAAAATTGAGGCTGGTGATGGCAGACACCTTAGGCAAAGGCAACTGAACCAAAATGCTGATCCAGAATATTTTTCCCAGATGCCACACACACTCTTCATGAATCTATATTTTGTCAACTTTCTGATTCCTTGACTATTTCTGGGACAATTCAGCATCTAAAATGAAATGTGTAATACATTTTGAAGATGAAATATTTCTTTCACTGTCTTTTAGTAGAGACCCTAGGAGGAGGAGGTGAGATATTTTGAAAGTTTTCTTGAAGTGATTTGCATCTACAGTTTGTACCAAATTGTCAAGGAGTTCGTCTGCCATTTGTACAGATATAAAGGAACTGGCTTTGTTTACAAGTACTGAGTATCTTAAAAGCAATGAAATATGATGGCTACTTCATACTGCCATTTTTCAATATCTTTATTGGAAAAGTTGAATAGTTATCTCCTATGAATATTAGGTCCTTCTAGCAGATTCTGACTAACAGTTGAATTTTAATTTTTGATATAATTTACAGTATGTTCAGGCATTGAATAGTAAACAGAAACTATGTATTTGAAAATCCATTAGAAAATTCACTATTTCTTTTAGGAGCGTGTAGTATCCTTCTTAACATAATCATACAGCTTGTCAAAAGAAAGACCAAAAAACCTCTTTATATTACGTTAAAATAGCAAATTCTTAATGAATTTGCTTTGCCTCTAAAGTGAAGTTGCAAGATAATTCTTAAAAAAATATGCTCACCTCCACTTTGAATCTGCTGTGGTAAGGAAAAACCAAATACCTTATATTTTTCTGATTTTATGCAAGTTACTCTTTGCATGGACTTAAAACTGCAGGGACTTCAGGTAAACCATACTCCTAACTTTTGATACCTTATCTGCACAAATCAGTCCTTTAACTTTATTAATAAGATGTGAAATGAGCAGGTCCCTGTAAGGACAAAGGTACAAAGTAATTCTAGGGAAGTGAAGTAATCTCTCATTTCCATGGGTGTGATATAGGTGAGTGGATTTTCCCTGGTGCTTCTCATGTTTCCTTCTATTTATGGCTCCTACTGTACATATTCTTGTCATTGCTCACAGGTGCTAAACCTATTTAGATGGTCTTTCCCACACATCCAATGCAGAAATGAGATACTTGGTTTTCTATTTTAATAAAGTCAGCAGGAAAATGCTCACTAAACTGGCTGTGCCAAAATAATTGTGATCTTGTCAGCACTTCTAATAATTTTTACAAGCCCTTCACTGTAATGCAAATAATGGAATTATTTTTAAAATAATCATAATGGGGGTTGAAGAAGAAATGGCAAAGTTTGGCATTATGTCAAATATTCTTACACCTATGTACACTACACCTTGTGTCTGCTCCCCCAATCAGTTTTTCTTTATTTTCAAGTCTTTGTGGGAGAAGTGAGGACACACTCTTAAAGGGCCAGCAGGCTCAGAGTGGGAGTTATCATGCCCACACATACTGCTGCTGATCCTACTTCATCCCTCTAACTGCTGTATTTTCTTTATGAGCTTGGATTCTGTTTCCCTCTTTATTACAAGGATGTTACAGTTCTTTATTCTTCACTGACAGCTGGCAACAGGTAATGCTGCCTGTTATTTTGTTCAGTCTAGTCAAGCACATTCATTTCCAAGTATAACCATGTTTTGTTTGCTGTATTTTGTTCTTGGGGTGGTTGAATGCCATCCTTGGAAAGATGTGCATTGAGCTGCTATTGAATAAGTGCCTTGCCTTCGGCATTCATGAGTAAATTCTGTAGTTTTTGTTTCAAGCCTTTGACATGTCATCAAGTGTAAATCTATTCTAATGCCAAAATCCCTCTTGATGTCTGATGCCAATCAGTAGCTTTTCATCTTGAAAAAGGTAGTGAATAATTTGCCCTGTGGATATTCCACAGACACCATATATGGCAAGAAGCAAAGAGAGGGGAATCCCATACCCATTTTTTAAATTCAAATAATCATGTTCAACCAGTTTGCTTTCCTAAATACCATTGGTAGTCTGGTACATTTTCTCGCTTTCAAGTGAATATTGAATACTTGTCTAATTTGCATATTTTCGATGTGTAGAAACAATATGCTCTTTCTGTTGCAGTATTTTATTTCATGAGCAGTAGCCAACGTGCTGTAATATGTGAATTATATTACATTTGTTATTTTAATACGAAGGTCAAATCTTTTACCTCCTTCAGCTTCATTAGTGTTTCTTTATTAAATTAAAAAAAGGAGAACGAAAAGGCATTTGCTATATAGGAAGGTCAACATTTTCTTTGTGAACACAGTTTGTACCCATGATTTTGAATTTCAATGAACTGTAAGCCCTAAGAGTGTTGAATTAAAGGCATAAAACACTGTAGTTCACTCAAGAGCTCAAAAGTATGTAATTTCTTTCCTTGGAAAGGAGGCCTACTGAAAACCCAATGAATGTGTTTATATAGTTGAATGGCACTGATATAGTTTATACTCAGAAGAAAGAAGCAAGAAGAGCTTTTATTTAATTTCTTTTCAGTCTGAAATATTACAAGATTTTAGAGTGCAGAAGCTATTGTGATTACTTAATCAGACCTCGTGTGCAATACAGGTCATAGTACTTTGCACAGTAAATCCTGCACCAGGGCAGATGAATTCTTCATCACTGGGCAACATTTTGTACTGAGTTTGATTGGTTTAAGCAGCCACCTTATTCTAAATCTCATATTAGTAACATTAATAATAGCAATACTGTGAGGTATTTTCCTTATAATTTGTAATAATAATGTTGAATCCTACACCCAAGTTACTCAAAATTCTTGCATGTCTTAATTAAACTCTAAGATACCATTATTTTAAAATGACAAGTCATGTATAAAATCTCCAATGTAGTTAATTAGGAGTAGAATTTAAACTCATAATCTTCTGCTTTAACTAATAAATCATAAAAACACTCGTTAGCTGAGTCACTAACCAGTGAGATGATTTTAGGCTGAAAAATCTAATCATAATTAGAGTAAGTTAATTTTGTCAGGTTTAAGAATCACTTAAAATTACAGGGAACCCACACTGATATTTAAAGATACTTTCTATTGCAATATCAGAGTTTAAGTTCCCATTCTGAAATCTTGGGGCATGCTGCATTGCATTCTGCTGTGCACGTATGGACTGACTCCATGCAAAAGACATCCCAAAGAACTTTAACAACTGTGTTTGTACAGATCATCCGTGTATTATTTAATTTCAGCAATCTTTCAGGAATGAAACACAGTAGCTGCCCAAGCCCTCAGAACTCAAAGTTTGTTTTGGAAAAATGTAAAAAATATTTTACCTAAATAAAATACCTTGTTATCTTTAAATTAGGCAAAGATTATTTTTCAGGTGTAGGATTTTGCTAGGTCAGGGTTAATAGCTGACCTCTTCAGAAATGAACTCTTTAATACCCTGTGACAGTTGAACTCTAAATCTTGTATCTCATCTAAAAGATCTCACAGTAGGACAGATAATCTGGCATCTAACTACCAAAAGCAGCCAAATAGCAATATTCTGTTTTCCATTCAGTTTTCTTCCTTATGCTAAACTGGTCACCTGCTTTCAGTTAATGTCAAGATACTGTGAGTGTTAATTACGGGAAATACTATGTGTATCCTAATTCCCATCTCTCCTGTAATAATTCAGTGCTGCAGTTTTATAGGAAGCAATGTGCACTATCTCTCTTCACTGAAATATTTCACAATAATGCTGATTTTCTGTTTGTAATGGTGGTTCTAGTGAGATGGTCAGGCAGATGATCTTTGCTCTTTGCAGACACCTGGCAGAGAATAAACACATAATACAAAACTATAAAAAAAAATGAGGAGTCAAGACCAACAAATGTCATATTAATGCCATTGTTAATGTTTTGTGGTGTTTATTGGGGGAGGAGGAACTTAAAATATAAGCTAAATTAAGACAAAACCAGGAAAAAATATTGAACACAAGAAGATGATGGAAGTGGGGCAACAGGGAGGGTAACATAGGGGGGAAGTGAAAGTGAGGTATAGACTGAGAAAGAGAGAAGGTTGGAACAAACTGCACAAGGCAAAGAAATCCTGACCAAATTTATAGGAAGTTTTCTTCAAGTTTGAATTTCCCTACTTCAGCTGCTTCTGCCAAGGTCTAGCTCAGTCTGGCTAATTTGTTCCCTTTTTGCTCTCCTCTTGGATGGGATGTACACCTACGTGGGTCTAGCAGAAAAAGTCTCTGGTTTGGCTGCTTCAGCTGAAATCCTAGCTTCTCATTTCTGATAAAGGCTTTGCAACTCTGAATATATTTCAGAGTGGGTGTGGCATTACCTCATCTCTGCTTGGTTCGCAGTCTTTTGAGCTCTCAGTACACTGAAGAATTCAGTTCAGGTTCTGTACCCAGAGGAGTGTCTCTCATGTCACTAGACATGAGAGACACTCTTCTGGGTACAGAACCTGACATGTCTACAGTGAAGTAGAAGAATATCAAATGCATTGAGGATAAGACTTATTAACCTGGTGTTTTATTTTGCAGTAAATCATTTGTTTGCTGCTGTGTTAAAATTATGGTTGAATCATGATCAAAGCTGTATCTAACCTTCCATTTTTGTGGCAAGCTGCTGAAAATATAGGGGCAAATCTGGCTTAAACAGAATTCCTTCAACTTCATTTAGCCCTGTAAGTCATGGCTCTTTCAGCAGTTCATAACATGCTAAATGGCCTTTCTATTTTACCTAGTAAATCTTTGCATACTGTTTTCCTTCTGACAGCAAGGACTCCATTACCAAAATATTCAGCCACCTTTTGCCTGTAGTAACTCTGATTGGGATCTTTGCTTTCAACAACTTCTGTTTAAAAAGTAAATTGAACTGTAGAAGGTGACTTCAGTGAAGATAGACCAACAGATTTTATGCTGCAGACCTCAAGCAATAAATAGTAGTTAAAATGCTGGTTGATCTTAGCTTTATCATCCATTTTGCCAAAAAACAGGGTAAGTTAGCCTGGGCAGAAGTCTGGTTTTCCTTGGCTGGATCTCTGCCAATGTCTTGATGAGGATCATCCAAGAGATCTCTATCACAGCACTGGGGAAAATGGAGTTTCTAAATCCTGGTTATGTACCCTAGTTATTGGGCTATTTTCTATTGGAATAGTGCATTGGATAGATTTATTGGAGAGCAATGTAGGTATGTGGGAAAAGAGAACAGGGTGATGATGACTAGGAACCAAATCTGGAAAATAAATTACCCAAGTGAAGGTGTCTGAGATAATCCTGAGGCACCCATGTACTTCAGTATATTGTGAATGTAGGAAAAAGAGAATGTCCAGAACTTATATTTTTTGCAGTGGAAAGGTAGATTAAATACAGCAGGAATTATGTTAGGGATAAACTTTTAGATTTTCTTGGTCTGGAGGGTTTCTATGACTATTTTACTAGGCTAAATTAAATTTAAATATGTATTAACCTACTAGTTCTCACCATTATATAAAATAATTCCATAAGTAAAATTTGAGTAATTACTTTTCTAAAAACTGATTTTTAGTATTTGATCATCAAATAGACCTACTTCCTTGCATCCTAAGATCAGGAAGTCCTACAAGGATTCCCACTTGTAGGTAGGCTTGGCTTCTCAAAAGACTCACTTTGCATACTCTGTGACTGTGAGGAAGCTGCAGTCAGTGAAACTGAGCATGGACATATCTGAAATCTGGCTGCAAGCATTTTGTTTGGATTCTCTAGTTTTTCCTGCCCCACTGCAGGAAATGAACATCCTCTATGGAGCCCACGGTCTCCAGAACACTGAGCTGCTGCTAAAAACAATTACAGGCAATGGTTGCTGGGCAATCAGCCACCAAGTAAACTGAGATCCCTTGGCTTTCCCATACCTACCTTGATTAATGATTTAGCTAAATAAATAAAATACAATGCTATTTATAGTTTAGATAAAATGCTTAATGTTTTTCAGGGGAAATAAAGCTGTGTCTTTTGTGTGTGCAAAAGCCTTCCTTCTGGTTGAAATAGGCTGAAATTAGTGTAATAAATAAGATCAATTTGATATAAATCTCTAGTATGTTTCAATGGCAAAACCCTTCACTTTTACTCTGATAAATAATACAAAAATTACCGAAGTTGACATAATTTTTATTTCTCTCAGTTGACACATTATGATTTTTTTTTTTTTCAAGAGAAACAAGTTACCAAGTTGTCAATTATTTGTTTTCAATGCTAGCAAGATCTGATCCAACTATGGTCAGCATTCATAGGCAACTTTCCATGTGCTTACAAGGATTGGCTCTGAAGGTTAAAATACTACTCAAAAAAGCCAAACTATCATGTTATAGAAAATATTTCTCAAAATTATTTTATTCTTTGGTTTAGTCACATAGTATCTAAATATAATATTTTTAATAGCAAAAGATGGAGCAGTTTTTTTTTTCAAACTGAGCAGAACCATTCTCTCAAAATGGATATAATATGCCAAGGTAATGCCATTTGAACAAATTCCATTTGAACAGCCAAAACTATCTTTACCAAGTTCTATAAATATACTAAGAGATAGAAGAATGGCAACCACATACATGAGACATAAATTGCCTTCAAAGTGTCCATGTAAATTTTCCCACAAAAATGTGAAAGTGACATTCATTCACAATGTCAGAAGAATATTATTTTTATGCTTTGACTCTACAGGCTTAACACATGCACTAACTTCTTTATGATTTGTTCTGTCTTAGGGCTATTTTCAGCGTAATCTTTTTATGGGGCTATATAATGTATAAAAATATACTTTTCTTGACATAAAGCATATGTTCATAGGACCATAAAAATGCTTCTTCTTTTGGGTGCCCAGGACCATTAATAATGTCTAAATTATTAATAGACAAAAAATTTATTTCTAAGTTAGGAAAACAGACTGAACGTTACCTCTTTTAAAAAAATTATTCTTTCTTGACCAAGAACAAAGTTTGGTTAGTGCTCAGCTAAGTTTGGCTGGATGCATTCGTACCACAGTAATGCTGCACCTACACAGTGCAAACAGATATGTGTATCTGTGTATATGTATACACTCCTTTATAACCTTTAGAATAAAAAGGTTAGCTTCTTGAAATCATTCTGTTTTCGGTCTTTTGCTGCTTATTTATCTATTTTCTTAAAAAATGTGAGACATTTTGCAAAGACAAAGTCTTTCGTATGAAATAATTGCAATTGAAGTGGACAATATACTGAAGAAAATGGAAACTAACAAAAATCAAGTTGGCAAAAATTTCTGTATAATCCCTGATTTTTTTCCACAATCAAGTACTATGTTATCACTAATAACTTAAAAATCATTAATGATTCATTTGTTCCATCCTATACAGAGAACAGATATTTATTGGACATGTTAAAAACCAATGTTTAATTTATTTAGGGTCTGAAAAGCTTCAGAAGGCATAGTGGTAGAACTGCCTGATAGCTTTCAGACACCTAGTCATAGTGTTGAGTTTGAAGGTCGGTGAAGAGCAGCTCCTTTCTGTCACAGATGGAGTTCTGCCCTTGACTTTCCATTATAAAACACTGAGTACCTGAAGAAATACACATTTTAGTATCCTACAGTGGCCTCACAATTTCCTATAAGCAGTTTTTCATTTGACATTTGGTATCAAAGAAAATGCTTTAATAGCCTAGGCATGAAATTCTCCTTACTGTTTAAAGTTTTTACTTTCTCCATTCTTAACAAAAGCAGCTGGCCAAGATTGTTCCAGCTAAGAGGAAAAGTCAGTGATGAAGTCAGGAGTTTCTCAGTAATCTTGTTTAATTGATTACAAAATGACATGGTATCTTCTTTAATTCTGCTTTTCAGAGGGAAAAAAAAAAAAACCAGACAACAAAACCTCTGCTGAGGTATGTGGAATTAAGGATTGGGTACTTACTCCAAGAAATTGCAGAGAAATCTCATTTACTCTTCTTTAGCTTTTGAGTCAAAACAGCGAAGCTGTTTCATGCTACCTCAACGATTCCGGCATGCAATTTCCTAGAAGTAAGACTTGCCATGCACCATTTGCTGTCAGGAGGCTTTTCCTGGTGGCTGGAGGAGCCACCCCTCCGTCTGCTACCTGTTTAGGGATTCACAGCCTCAGGTTTCTACCTCGGTCCTTGCCACAAGCATATGAGTCTCTCAGTGTGAGTCCTTCTGTCACAGGAAGAATTTGGCCTTGCTGACACTTCCATTGGCATCTTGCACTAAAGGTGATTCCCAGAGCAGGCAGTGGCTGCAGGCAGCAGGGCCAGGAGCCTCCTCTCCTCCCAAATGCCAAGGTTTTGAGGAGAGCTGGCCACTTGTGTAAGCCTTCAACTTCTCCTGCTTTTCTTTGTCAATATACACTTTATAATGTGTCCATTTGATAAAAGAAATTTTGAGCAAAAAGGGCTGTACGTTGGTTTTTAAGGTATATTTATTTCTCATAGAGTTCAGTGTAGTAACAATTATAAGTATTTTCAAATAGTCTGAATTTTATTTTTACAGTAACAGTTTATAAACAAAGAGAAAGCATACCATAAATTAAACTGCTGCATATGCAATACTAAAATTGTCTGCTTGCAGAGCTTTCATCTAGTCTGAGTCTTCTCAAAAGTGTCTTGAAATTCTGCAAATAAAACAACATTATTTAACAATAATTAAATCATAACAAAATAATTTTAAATAACACCATTTATGTACATAGTCTTAGAGAAATGGTATCTCAAACTGGTTTCTTACAGAGAAAGCATTTTCTGCACCCTGTAGTATCCAAAAAACAATTAAACTAGTGATCTGATTTGATACACAGGCCATAAAATAACCCATAGCTGTGTTCTTCAAATTTCTAATTCATTGTTTTAAGTATATCCATCTGATTTTCTTCTCATGCATTATACCTGAAGAAAAAGCAGATGAAGCCAAGTCCTTATCTCCAACATAAATTGGCATTATTGTTCTTGTCTGTTGTTAAATATGAGAAATTAATAACTTCCTCCTACCATTAAGGTGACTTTCAAATAATTGCTTGGCAGAAATTTATGTGCAGGGTGAAAGCCACAAGCTGACTTAGTGTCATACAGATTAGATGCTTCCTGGAAAAAGAGAGAAATGTCATCTTTATTTTTTGCTGAATTTTCTGGTTTTATAAAAGCTCATATTTTAATGCATGCATGTGAAAAATATTAAATTATACTAAATAATACTAAAGTCATTTTGATTAGCAACAAAGAGGCTGTTATAATTTCTGTTGTTTGTTGTTTTGTTTTAGAGGGACAAATTAGGCATTTGTGCCTACTTTTAATGAGACAGACATCTTAATTCCATTACTCTTTGTGTAATTTTGAAATTTTTTTTTTTGGTCCTTCTCATTAGAAAAAAAATTTTAAAATAACTTCATGAAGTAACCTACCCACCTGGTAGACTTCAGTTTCATTCAGTTTGCTTGCTTGGGTTATTTGTGGAGTGGAATAATTCTGTTTTCTCTGTTCAAATTTCTGTGCAAGATCTTTCAATATAATCCTAAGAGGCTTCTTTACCTTGAAAGAAAACAAATCGATAGAAGGTTGGTCCAGAAAACTTGACCTGTCAGTTCAGCTTCCTAATAAAGCCTCAGGAATAAAGGGTACATGGAGGCAGCTATTGAAAGATTCATGTCTTATAAAATAATATTAATGTGGATGAGGGTGAAAAAGAGTGAAGGATAGTTCAGGAATTTCTATTTCATTTTCCAAAGTGTATATTCAGCCTTCAGGCTAAGATAATTTGTCCTGTAGAAGGAGGGTTTGTCTTCCTGCCTCTTGTTTAGGCAATAAAATATGACAGTCAGTCCCTTTTGGCTGAAAGAGGCAAAAGAAGGAAAGCTTGTGAATTCCTTTTCTTCTTAACATTTTTAAGATTTTTTTATTTTAGCGGAAAATGTGTTTTCATGATTCAGGATCAAATTTTTTCTGTCATTACATATGGAAATATACAGGTATCATTTTGATGGTGGAGACCCAGCTAAGGAGCCCGTAGGACAGTGCACAGAGGACAAGGCTTGGAACCAAAGGTCATTTTTTATTTCAAGAAGAAAAACTTTCACTCCAATGCTTCTGTCTTTTCCTGAGCATTTGCAGAGAAGTAACCTTCAAGTGCATTTTTGCTCAACAATCATCTTCCCAACCAGTTCCACGTCTTAAAATAGTGTTATTTAGTAAGTTAATCAATGAGAACAGATAAATTTGCTATCCAAGTATTGAAATATACTTGAAATGCCTTAAAAATATGTATCTGAGCTAGGGAAAAGCCATGGGTGTTGAATTCAGCTTTTTTTTTTTTTTTTTGTGATTTGTGCTTATTTTCCCTTTTTGCCTCTTCATAGTAATTTCTTCTTCTTACCTAAAAGCCCAGTATTTCTAGATGTTTTTCTGTTTTCAGGTGTTCTGTGAAGATAGATTTTCTTGGAGAAAGAGACTGTTCTCTTTGAACTGTCAGACTTCATGTTTGCTGTCACATCCTGTAGATACCTATTGATATGTCAAAATACTCCTTGAAGTCCCAACATGGCACTGACATCACCAAGCACAGCTTCTCATGTTATAGATCTCCTTGAGTTTAGTCAGTGGCCTTCTTCTGAAATCAATGATTATTTTCATTAGGGGTATAAAGTTTTTAAATCTATTCAGTGTCAGTGTCTGTTTTTAAATGATTGTTCCATACTGAAAATGGTAGAGGTGTAAATGAGCAGGAATTATAGCCATCACTGAGTAAGTCACTGACCTTGAAAATGCAAAGTAAGACGAGTGCCTAATGTGAAAATTACTGTACAATGGTTTGCTCTTAATAGAAATACACAACTCTTGCAACATAATTACTGTACTTTTCCTTTTTCCTTCCATTTCTTGTGACTTGTATATAAGTGTAGTTTGGGAATGAGATGTTTAAGCAAAATGGTATCAACTAATTAAAAAGAATGAAATGTGTATAACATTTGGGAGGGCTTTTGGCTAGCTAAGCAATAATTGAGTATTTTTGCAATGATTGGTTTCATAATGTGTTGTCCATAATTTGGACTTTTCTGGGTTCTTTGTGAGTTCTGCTACCCTTAACACACTGGAGAAAAATGAGTGATAATGACCCAAGATAAACATGTGAAAATTTCTCAGGTTAGAAGCTCCAGCATTTGGCAGTGCATGCCCTACTTAGCAATGTCTCTCTGTGTGTGATAAGATTGTTTTAGGCTCTTCATGACTCACTACTCGCTTTTTCAAAGCTTCAGATATTTATGTTATACCAAGAGGGAGGAAAAGTCCTACATAATTAGTTCTGTTGACTTGATTAATAATTTTATTCATATACTAAGTGAAAAGTTCTGTTTACTTTAATAATTTTACCTGTATATTAAATGAAAGTATTTTCCCTCAGATGACACAGCTAGAGCAAGATAATTCCTTTTTCATGTCCAGTTTGTTTAACTGCTGTTAAAAAGAATGTTCTTTTTCCAGAAGTCACTCCAACTCTTCCTTTTTTCAGTTCTTAATAAGAAGGAACTACATAATACTGGTGTCTATACCTGACTAGCTTAACTTATTTTAATAAGCTGGAATTTCTTACCTGGGCTCAACTATTTGACAGGAGTTGTGCCAAGGTTTCTAAAGAAGTTCAGGTCTGGAATGCAAAGCAGGAAGATGGGGGATGAACTGGATTTCTAATGATTACTTGGAAGGTTAACTTTTTAACCTGATACTCTGTATATTACCTGGCTGTTGTTTTCAAAGTGGCAGATTTTTGGCAACTCCATAGTGTTTCTGAGGCCACAACATGTAATTGTAACAGAGAAGGAAAAATTCTTTCAGAAGTAGGCTCTTCTAATAAACTCAAATAAAATAAACAAGCTATTTGTTTCAATAACACTGGGTTAGATTCAAAAATCAGGCTCTCAATAATTACGTAGTGCCCATGAAAATATTCTTATGTATTGTTTATATTACACCGGGGTTGATATATTCTTGAAAGGAGTCCAATCCTTTCAGCATAGGCATTTTCCTAGTATACCTTTGGGTGCAAGTTGTATTTTCTCAGAGTAATTCATCTAGCTTGTAATAATAAATGGCATCATAGAATTAACAGAGCTACCTTTAAAAATATAAAGTGAAGGTCTTGGCTTTACCCAGGCAGGTTGTAGGATTGCAAAGAGAATACAAATATGTAATTCTGACATAGTTTATCTGAGTTGAACTATATGTGCACTTGAGGTTACATAGACCTTTAGAATCTTAAAAAGCAGGAAATGGATGCGTGATCCAAAATGTATTGTGCACCATAATTGTGTTCTGGTTAGTTCACTTTAAGTTTCAATTAGACAAGAATGTGAAAGGACCATTTAATTAGTCGATAAATATGTGTCACTGGAAGTTGACAACCTGGAAAGTTGTCTGCTTTGGCGGCTACTATCCCATACAAGTCCTGTCAGGCAGGATGTGTCATTAGATGTTGTGCAAGACCTCACCTCAGACTGGAACATTTTGGAGCAAATGGGTTTAACTTGGATTCTCATGCTGTTGTTAGTGATAAGGTTACAAGAACAATGGAATTTTTTGATAAGAAAAAAATAAAATTATGAAACTCTTAAGTAACAAGCAGCCTGTGTCATCTGTGTCATACTATGTAACATATCAAATTGTCATTTTCCTCTATGTATGATGTGAGATATGCTTAAGACTTATCAACCAGAGTTATTAAGTAGAAATTAATTAAAAGTGTGTAATGATGTGTTTCTTAGAAATAATTGGTGTGATGAAAAATCCAACATTAATAACAAAAACATAAAAAAGTTTTTCATTGATTTTCCTTTTTCTTTTAATTAAAAATATTGTGTTTTAAGAGGACATTGAATTTGTTTATATAATTAGATTTTCCTTCTTTAAAAATTGCTAATGCCTGCTTATTTGCCATCCTGCTTGTACACAATTACAGTCGTATGGAATAAAGTTAGAAACACATCACATGACCTCTTCAGAAGCAAGGATTTTAATAATAGATCTTGGTTCTTAAATCTGTGCTTTCTCAGTTCATGAGTAGTGGGAACTCCCTTAGGTAAAATTTTATAAAACAAACATTGACTGTAACTGTCTTTTTCTTTTTTGGTTTCTATTTGTTGAAGAGCTAGCATGGTATCTGTTTAAAGACACATGCTATAACAGTTGTGTTTAATGCTGAAACGTATTGTCATTGTGCTTTGTGGTTTTCCAGTGATAGGTCATGGATTTGGATTTGGTTTTTGGGTTTTTTACTTGAGCGGAGATTCCTTCACCTCACAGGCTGTGCATGCAATGTGTTGCACCTTTAGTAAAGGCACCTTTGCAGTGCTGATCTGCAGTGGGGATTTTCTGCCTGTGTTCCCATATTCTTGGGTAAGCCACCAGGAGTTGAACCTCGTGTTGTAAGACACGTTGGAGAGGTGCTGGTGGTGCTCAGGAGAAGCCTGACTGCTCTGGAGGTGGGGTGCACTTAGCTCAAAGGGCTAGAAAATGTTCTGGTTAGAGCTGCCAGGAGTGCTCAGAGTCATCAGGGAGTGACACACAGCGCATCTCTGCTCTTGCACCAAGCCCACCTGTCCTGGGAGAGGCCATTGCCATTGCCACAGCTCTATGGAACTAACTATCTGTTCATTCTTCTCACCCAGAATTCTCACCAAGAATTTTGGCTCTCACTGGCCCTGGAATGAAAGGCAGAAATGTAGCAGAGGAGGAGGAGGCAAGGCTGCAGTTGATCAAAACTCTCCATTATTTATGGAGTTACTCAGATTATTAGGATTTTGAACTTGAGAAACACAGGCATCCTTCACTGGTGTGATTTTTTCCCCTGATAGATAAGGACATTGCAGACACTTTCTGCTCTCTTCCTCATCAGACCCCATGTGCAGAAGCTGGGGAGTAGAAATAGTTGGCTCTTTTCCTTCTGTGTCTTGAATTATATTGTAAGGAGGATGTAGCATCAAGTGAGATAAAACATTTATAAAGGGAGTGCTGGAGGACTAAGAGGTTAGTGAGTGGGGTGTACTGGAATGAAACTGGTGCATACAGAATTTAGCATGATGGTGGAAAGAATGGAACATCATCCCTGTTCTCAGGGAAAGTATTCTCTTAAGGAAACTGTTTCGAAGAATCAAGAGAAACAGATAGTTAAAAACAAAAAGTTGAGTCCTAGACTAGTAGCAATGGAGTGTACCTCATGGAAGCAACATGCAGTAGATTGATTTCTTTTACACCTCTGAAGAATATGACAAATATTGTGCACCAGAAATCAAACAAAAAACACGTCTGTTGTCAGGTGCAGAGAGAGAAAAAAACTTTCCTTCATTTATTCTTGCAGCTGAAATGAGTTGGTTCGTAAGCTTGTTTCAAGACTTCTAATTTTCTGTTGCTATAATAAAATCTAGCTCTTGCTTCTAATGAAGTTGGCAGCCAACTTCCTCATAGAAAACACATTATCCCACAGATGAACATGGGATTAACCCACTGATAAGTAACACCAAGGTATTTCAGTGGCCTTTCCTGCCCTTTGCTGAGTATGGATCAGAAGATCTGACAAAAGGAAAGGTATTCTCCTGGTAACAATCACTTCCACTCACATTACAGAAACTCAGAGAAGCAATATTCCTGCTTTCCTAGCAGTAAGCTCTTTTAAAAAGGTGCGTACAATTTCCCCCACAATGCTGACAAATCTAGTTGAATTAGTTAACATCCTGCCCATATTTTTCCATATTCTTGTTCTTCTGCCAGTGTGAGATTTCTACATTTCACATTTAAATATTCCCTTGCTATGGTCACAACCATGTCTGTCTGACTTGTTTTACTTGATGCCTAAATGTCAGCAGAAACTATTTGCAAGGGATTTAAGTAAAAGTGTTTTCCTGCTCATGTTATACAAGATTTTCCTTGTCTAGTAACTGGCATCTTTGGCAAGGATGAAGAGATATTAAATCAAATTTGCCCAGTTTTTTATTTTCTCAAATTCTTTTTCTTCCAAGAGATTTTTATGGCTGCTACATTGAATCCTTTACATAATGTTTCCTAAAACATAATTGCTATATCTGAATTTAGCCTTTTGTGCTGTAGAATTTATCTCTAAAGTGAACTAACACAAAACTGTCATTTCCACCATTGTAACCACATTTACTATTCCATTGGATTTAGATATATCTATTATTGCTTGTGTTGCAAAGTGCCTGGGTTTCTTAAAAAGAAAAACTGTCATGTTCTCAGTGGTTTTTTGCAAACCACTTTTTTCTGTTTGGTTCTGATGCCCAGTGGGTTTGAAATTGTTTTCTATTTCTTTTTTCTTTTCCCAGACTGGCAGCATTGATAGTTGTTCTTTATTTGTCATCATCTCCCCAGAGTTTGAGTGTATTTTATCCAGCCTACTTGATGATTGTTTAATCCAATAAAGTAAAGCTTGGACATATTGCTAATCAATAGTCTCATCCAGGGTTGATCCAGTTTGGTGCTAGAGCTTCCCTTTCTGCAGAAAAGCCACCAGCAGAGGCAGTGCAAAGAGAAACGAGAGCTGACAAGGACGTGCATGAACCTGACCTTTCAGTATTTCAAAGGAGTTGCTCCCTTGGATGGGAACAGTTCTGAGGTGTGCTGAGCAGACGAGCTGAGCCTTCAGCTTCACAGATTTTGTGGATCTCTGATATAGAAGAAATTTTGTCCTACTTTGAATCAATCTTGCTTCACTTCCTCCTGATTAGAGAGTTCCTTCAGGTCATGGGCTGTTAGCAGGCTCTCTGAGCACATTAACACCTGCCAATGAGCCAATGTGCCGTATTGATGCTGAGCCAGCATAATTCCTGCTAAGGTCTTGACTGCTGCCTTTGCCACCTCACTAAGGAGCACTCCCAAGAGTACTTAGTCTTCTCTGCCACCTTCTTGTGCCCTTGTCCCTGCTAACAAAATCCTACAAATCTTTAGAACTGAAAGCTGAGTAAAGAAAGTGAAACTTTTTAGCGCAACTGTGGAAAAGTCCTTTCTTCTTTCTTTTTTCTTTCTGACCAGGATCAAATTCCAATGTCTAACCTGAAGTATACTGAGTGCTGTTTTTATATCTCATACTTTTAGCTATAAGGTGAAAAGAAAATCTGAGTATAAGGCACTCACTACCCTGCTACAGGAGGCTGTTACTCAGGAATAATGGTACACCAATGCCACCAAGGCAGTAGTACCAGGAATGGGGAAGGATAATGACTGTTGGCTCTCAGTGATGTGCACTGAGCAACTCACAGAGCTCAGCTGGCAGCAGGCAGAGTGCAAACTGGCACTGCTTAGTCAAATTACAAAACAAATAGAGACACAGATTTCAGGGTTTAAAATGAGAAGTAGCAAATGTACAATAAATTGGCGAAAGAGTCTTCAGGTTGTGCTTAAACCAGTGAATAGCAGAGGTTAGGTTTGCTGAGTAAGTGCTTTATGACAAAGGCATTCATTATACTGGGGAGAATTATCTACTCTTAGTTGTGAGTCACACTCCTCTCTTCTCCATCCTCCTTCCTTATTTAGCCAAGGAGAAACAAAATGCTGTGGGTCAAAGCCCAGCTTTGTATACTCAAAACAAACACACACCCCACACTCCATTCATAAATGGTCACTTTTCGGTACTTTCCAAGTCAGAGACTTAGCTACAGATTGAAAGATGGGTAACAAATGTACCTACACAGCATGAAAGAAAATTAATACCATTAAAAGTCAGCTGTATAAAGAGTACAGATTAAAACCTGGTATTGAAAAACCCTTTCCTGGGAAGAATATACTCGGGAATGGTTGGTTTTGAAAATTCATTTTTTGTAAAAGTAGCTGTGTTTAGGGTAGTCTATTATCCAAAAGCCTTAATCAGAAGTGAAATGTTTTATAAAAGTATGATAACTAACATCATCTTTATTTGTCACCTTTTAGAATATTAAAATTTTAAGAGAAATATATCTAATGTAAAAAGATGAATTGTGCAAGTATGCACATGACATTCAGACTGATGTAGTGATGCCTGTTGTCCCCATGCACACCAGTAAGACTGTGGCCTGCATTTTCAGGGTGTAATTCCGGCCCTATGGAAGTAAATGGCACATCTGCCATTGGTTTAAGGGTGAAATCCCATCTGATTTATGTAATTTAGATTTGTTGATACATTTTTCATCCTAAGTGCTATTTTATCAAATGCCAACTAAATGTGATTATTTTTAACACTTCTTGACTTGTAATTTGCAATTAGCATTCTG
>JAKEPQ010001030.1:50497500-50532500 GCA_024500445.1 Entomyzon cyanotis
CAGTTTCTGTCATTCATATTTAATATATTTGTGTTCATTCACACTGATACCTACCGTCTGAAACAGAGTTGTTTAAAAAGAAATTAGTGTGACCTGTCTTTTAACCTTTCCCCTTCTCATTCTGTGTTTAAAGTTCCTTTAAAGCATGGATTTCCCAAAGGGTGGGCAGAATGACCACTTGATCACCAATGCAGTTTTTCTCTTCTTTCCATATCAGTTACTGAATAAAAATATGGCACGAGTTTTCATACCCAAACAGGTTGAGCCAATATTACAGATATTAAATTACACCTCAGGGATTTCTGAAATCTAAAGATTATTTGGAAGTAACCCTACAAAAGGCTTTGTTAGCTGGAGTTTTGAACTGTAGCCCTGAGTCACAGAGGATTAGTGCTGGAGAGATATTAGAATATGAATTATGTAATGTCTGCATCCTTACCTGGGAGTTACAGGAACTGAACATACTTCCTATATCAGTGTCAGTTTTAGGGTGAGGAGACAATGATATCAGAAATACCTTCTTTTTTCCCTCTTCTTCTGGCCTGCTTTTTGCCTTAGCATGAAGTGTCTCGCAGTGGCATTTGCCACTGCAGAGCTGAAGCTTCTGGTTTGTGAAAAGCTGCAAAAATAAACTGGTCGACTGTTTAGCAACCCTGGTTTGTAAATGTGCAGAATTTTGTAAACCAACAATATATTTATCTATCTAAATGATACTTGCTTTTAAAACAGAGGTTAGGAGCAGTGGTTTGCACTTACATAGCCCTTTTTCATTTCTCTCACACTGTTTTAAAGTGATTGAATAATTTGTGTTTCTCCACACATAGTAATCCTGCAAAGCACTCAGAAAATACCTGTAGCAAAGAAGAGCTTGTCCATGCATGAAAAGCAAAATAAAAAAAAAAGGATAAGAAGCTCCAGAAAATTAGTCTGCTTCAAAAAGCTATTAAATTGTTCGTATCCCTGAAGCTTTACAAATGTGATAATTGTTGTGTTCTGGTCGTGTGATATGTTTCTGCACCAAGTTGAGGCACTTCCCTGTTGCCGAAGCCCTCGTGTATGGAGGAGGGACTGGTGGGCTGTGGAGCAAGGCTAATGAATCTTCCCTGTGGGCAGCGCATGCTCCAAGTCTGAACACCCAGAAACTCTTCAAAGATATGCTGGGCTGCCTAGCAGTGGAAATTTTCTAATTCTAGTTGACCTAAAAAAGTAAATAAAGAGCATGGAACCTCTCCCTGTGTAAAACAACAACGTCCCCTCCCAGCTAACATTTACTTTTTGAGCTGGCAAACCAGTCATTGAAATGCACTTGTAATGGAGACCTTCCAGTGTGAGTTACCTGTCTTGGTGCAGAACCTTTCTGTGAAGTGTTGAAACCTATCTGGACAATTTCATCAAGAGTCAGAATATATTTTTATCGGTTAATCAGTGCAGTTGCACCCCCTCAGTAATGGCTTTTAGATGGGAGTATTAATGAGTTTTCTGAAATGTGACAGAAACTTAAGACAGAAGCCTGGTAAATTACAGTGAACTTTAACAGACAGTTTTGGATACAAACGCACTTATTTGTTTAGATTTTCAATTCAGCTGAAATTTTAGAGTATGACAGTTACACTATAATCCTGGAACAGATGCTTCTGCTCTGAATGCTGTTTCGCCCTCCTCCTCACTTACACAGCTTTTGTTTGTACACACAGTGCCTTGAACACTTCTCAAGGTTCTCAGTAGAGAGACTCAAGTTACTGTAGAGCATAGTGAGCATCACCAGCAACTCTGGAACATTTCCAGTGAGCCATCTGTGGTTGGATGCAAAATCTGTACTCTGTGGCATGTTGCAATGTCATTCAAAGCAGGAGTAGACACAGTGGAGGCACTGATTCAATGAGAAGCTTCATGGATTTGTAGGACCGAATTCCTCCCCTTGACCTTTTAGACTCCAAGTTAAGAATTTGGTTTTAAGCACTCAGGTTTCCTGAATAATCAGCAGATATGGACAAGCACTCGCAAGGACAATTCACCTCCTCCTAAGTCTATAATGTAGGTTAGACTGAATGGCTGACTTGTAGACAGCTGCAATTAGGTTGAATGAATCCGTCAGGGAAGAGAATGTGACGTTAACATCAGCATCCACCCAGACTGTCCTGAGAGCCCTAGAATTACTCAGACTTGCATCATGGGGCTCACACTCCTCTTACGTAAGCTCAGGGAGGAGAAATTCTGCAAAAAGAGCAGACCCACTGGAGAAATGTCCTTGCTTTGGACATAGATGATAACATCAGACTCATTAACTACTGCTTGAATTTAGAACAGTATTTCCCTTCAGGATTTAGAAAATATATTCCAATCTCAACCATAAAATGCCTAAATTAATCTATCTCTTCCTGGACTCCATCTTTCCCTTTCTTCACTCCATCTTTTCTTCAGCCCTTTGTCGCGTGATTTTTTCCCTATGGCTGTTCCCTTTCATGCACATTTCTAAGCATTACTTTGTCACTTAAAAGGAAAAAAAAAATACCTTTGGCATTAAAACAGTATTTGTATATCATGACATTCTTCCTTCTGCCTTGATATTTTGTCTTTTACTTCTTCTTTTTTACCTATTTTGTGTATTCAGACCATAAACTCTTCAGGACAGAGAGAGTCTTTCAATTTGTGCCTGATAAGAGCTCTATCAGTATTACAGTAGTATGCTATATAAGTATTTAGTCCAGTTCTGCTTGGAAGATTACTGTGGGTTCCCCTGAGTTTTGGATCATACAAGCAGTTGGACACCTGCAGTCCTTGGGCAGCCTGTAACCATTACTGATAGGTCCAACCCTCTTCATAAGGCAGGGAACTTCTTCATTATCCAGACTGCAGCTAGAACGTAAAGCAGGTCTGTTCCTTGCACGTGTGGTGAAGGACACCCCGTGGTGCCAAACACTGGGCATTCTCAGGAGTCAGAGATGGCAAGTCTTCCTGATATTTTTACCTTTCACTTGAGTCCCTTCACATGTAACAAATCATTTTTAACACGCTGGAGTTTTTCTTTGGAAGGAGTTTGTTTTGACAGTTGTGTGTACTTTACTTTCCTGTTACTGAAAAGTGATGACTGGAGTTGCGCATTCAGAAATGTACCCATCTTTACTCAGTCTGGAACTGGAACTTCTTCAGCCACCCAGAATACCCTAGGGATGCCTTTTTACACAAACATGTACAGAATTGAATTGTATTGGTACAAACAAATATCTGTGAACAACAGCCAGTGTTATAAAACTAAGCTTGAAATTCAGACTCAGAGATCCAGATTTCTGGTCAGAAAACAGAAACAGTACCATGTGGCACATCCAAGCAAATCAGCACAGTTTGAATTTATTTCTCCTGGATATTATCATATGCCTTCTGTAAAGCAGATACACTGGAAAGCTGCAGTGTTCTGAAATGTAAAATGGATTTTTACAAAAGCTGTCATAAAAGGAAGTAGGTTTATTAATAGTTTGTAGTTTTACCACGTGTCCTTAAAGGTGGTGTTTAGATAATCTCTTTGTACTATTGGAAACCCACAATAAAACATCACTGTTCTGTAAATGAAGTGAAAGTGAGAATTGCCCTGGTTGTATTTTACATTCTCTAAGTGATAGAAAGTAAGAGTTTTAGAATTGTGTTCAAATATTCTCAGTATTATTATCTATCCTTTAGCAGACAGACAGATATATAGGTAGAAGTTTATTTATCATCTGTTCTTACTGGAAGCCCTCTCAACCTGATGTTAACAGTACTTATCATGATGTCTTCAATTGTGCTTCAACTTAAAAAAAAAAAGTAGGGTGTGCGTATGGTAGGTGTGATCATTTTCACATGGGTTGATGTAGTTGTAATTTTTTTAAAGTCAATCACAGTTATCTGAAAAGTAGAAAATTTTAGAATGCTCTTTTTAGAAGTCAAGTCTTTTGTTCTTTATGACCAGTTTAGAAAATGTATCCATCGCTGTGATCTAAAAGTCATAACGTAGTGTCTATAAATACAGCAGAGCAAGAAGAGAGTTCATGTCCATTATACAGAGAAATAGTTACCAACTGTTTTCTCCTGAATTTGTTAAAATACTGAGCAAATTGTAACATGAACAGGAACGTAAGAGATTCATAGTAAATGGTTTAAGAATAATTTGTGTAAGACTAAAATGTAGCTATGGGAGAATAGTTTGGCTCCATTCTCTCCATAAGATAAATATTGTCAATGTTGACACACCATCATTATTTGTGAACCAAATTTCACAACAGCCATATGATTTCTGCCTGGTCTAGGCCAGTTGGAATGACTTTTCTATTCCTTGCTGAGAGAGCTAGCAATGTCTTCAGTGGCAAAGGGCTTATTATTTAGTTATTGACAAGAGAACTTATATTAACTCAGAAGTTTTCAGTTTTGTGGCATTAATAAAAATGTCATGTTTTCACAGTGGTATTTTGGTATGTGAGTAGTTACAAAGTTGTGTCAATCTAAGTGATACATCACTCCAGTAGACTACATATCATATAAAAGAGAATTTATTTCATCATATTACATGTATCTGGTGCCCCTCAGCTGGTGAACTTGACAAGAGATGAAGCCAAAACTTGTAGTAACCTCCATGTCAAATATTTGAGAAAACCCTTTCGAAGAAATTTAGTTTCATACCAGCACATCTTTGTGCTTCTATGAAGCCCAAAGGTTGAAATGACTCCTAGTAATTACAGGTGAGGTAATAATAAAAAGACATAAGAGGGAAAACATAATGCAAGTGGTGCACTGCAGACATCATAAAGAGGAGAGGAAACACTAACAGGAACTCAGCCTTTCTGCTGCAGTCTGTTCCCGTTCTGTCTTGTGTGGGCTTTATGGAATGGAGAGAGTTCTGCTTCAAAGAGAAGTAAGCAGGATGAAAACTCCCCAACTAAAAGTCTGCATCTTTCATTTTCCCAGCATTCCTAAAATTCTTCTCCCCACCCCCCTCTTCCCCCTAAACCAAATCCCTTCAGCTTTGGTGACTTCAGGCTTCATGGAGTTGTAGCAAATGGAAGTAGAAGGGATCTAGAGAGGTCATTAACCCATCTCCCTGCCCCAAGGCAGGGCTGCAGCCATAGTGGACTAATAAGCTTTTTTTTTTTTTTTTGGTCAAAGATCCAAATAAATTAATTGTAAAGATTTTTGGGAAGTTTGGGTTCAGTTGTTAAAGCTCTGTGTAACTGTTAACAGAGTCACAAGGTTGACTTCAGCAGAATTACTTTAACATGAATCAAATTAAGAACAAACTATCACCTCATTTTTAATGAGATTCAGGGATTTTGCTTCACTCATGTTACTGTGTATATTTTTGCTACACTATTACACTTCTAATAGGTGTGAAAATAGAATAATGATTTTGGAGTAATATACAGAATTACTTGCAGTTTTGATTTTTTTCCAATACACATGTATCTGCTTATCGCATTGTTGCTAAAAAATGTTGTATTCTTTGTTGCTTAAAGCATTTTACAGAATATGTGATAGTAGCCTTCAATTGATTTTATTAAATTGTGCTGTGTCTTGAGTGTCTTCCACCTCAATTATCTCTGTATAAAAACAGTTTGTACAGAAACACATTTCCTCAAATCTGACAAGTAATTTTTGAACTGTTTTTCATCCTGAGTAGGTGTAATACTGGATTTCACTAGTTGCCTCCACAGTGCAGTGGCAGTAGATTCCTCAGAAGAATGTGTAGCTGATGTGTGTAGTTGTGTAGTAATCAGTTCTTTAACATTATCTCTGGTAGCTGACTCCTTTTCTAACCTGTCACTGGCTACTTAAGTTCAGTCATAGGTTTTTACTTTATTTTCAATTCCTTTCATAGTCAGTTTAAGCATGTGTACTGTTTCTATGCATTTTGTAACTGAAGTATAAACATCAGGAGAGGCTTTTAGGAAAACTGCTGGTCAGTCCTCTTAGTACTGAAGAGAAAAAAGGCTTGACATTGGCAAACCTGGGGAGTTTATAATAAATCTCTGAAACAGTCCCCTTGATACAGTAAGATACTCTGGGAAAAGCACTTAGTAGTATGTTTGTATAGTAGCATTTTAAAAAATGAATTGCCCCCCAACCAAACGGAGCAGCCCACTGGAAGTTCCTGGAATAGCCATGATGTGAATCTTTACATCCCAGTCTGACATGGCAGACCAGTGTCAAACCATCAGTCTGTATTTGGTCCTCTGTGCTGGGGCTGGACTCACTGAGTGCTCTGTGTCCCTTCTGAGCTGTCCTCTTACATAATCTCATCTTCTACTCCTGCCCTTTTTTTTCCCTGTTGAGAACAAATAAAGTAATTAGAAGTTTTCTTCAGGCAGAGGGAGGAGCAGACACAAAGTATGTAATAAGTTTTGTCTAAACTGTTTTCCTTTCGTAATGCATGCCCTAAAGCTGTGTGCTTAGCTGGGTTCAGTGTAATTGTCCCTGCCCTGCAAAGCCTTCCGGACTGCCCAAAACAGAGCACCGCAACTCACATCGTGCCCCTTCCCCAGCTATGCCGTGTTCCATAATATCCTTCTTCCAGAGCCAGTTATTTCTTCAGCCAGTGAATGAAAACTAGAGTCTGATTCGGAAGATCCTGAGTTTAAACCTTCCTGACAGCCTCTGTAGGTGAAAATACTGTGTGGTCATGTAATTAAACACACTGTAATAGTGCAGACACACAATTAACTTTGTACAAAGGAAGTTTACTCCAGCATTCCCTAGTTTTTCACTGATAAACTTTACCTTTCTTTAATATATGCTTTAAGAAATTATCCAAAGGAGAGTGATTATAGGATCCTGTTTTCACTTGCATATTTACTTTTGCCACATGATTACCGTTTTGCCTGAAAATACTGTTGCCCTGCCAGCTTGCTCTTGGCTACAGGAAGTTTTGTGTTTCTGGAATATTTAAGTGAAAATGTTAAATTATTTAAGGTAATTTCATATCTAGCATTTATGCCAGGGATGGGGGTGTGCTGTCCTGCGAAAACCCACCTGTTTGGCACACTCAGTACATTGAGCTTGACTCTACTCCAGGCATTTACCTGCTTTTTGGACCAGGTGAGCCCCTGCCTGTGCCCACACTCTGTGCTGGGACACCAGGGCAGAGGAGAGGGGCAGGGAGCAGGAATGGGAAGCAGTGCCAGCAGGGGAGAAGGAGGACTGGTCAAGAATGGGTGAGAAGAGAAGGAGGAAAACAAAATAGAGGATGAGGAAGACTAGAGGTTGAGGCAAGGAAGGGTAGCCTGATGCTGAATTTGAACATAGGTTTTAGAAACAGGAGCAGGGGATGGAAACAGAGGCAAGAGAAATACAGGACTGTCAGGGGCAAGAATGAAGAGCTTGGAAGCAGAAAGCTGAGACTGGGGACTGCAGATAACCAGAGAAGAGACATTTTTGTCATGAAAACCAGTTGTAGAATGAAAGACCTGGACAAGAAGGATTGGGATTGCCAATGTGAGCAAAATCATCCTGATTCTTACCAAACTGATCAGAGGAAGAGAGATTGAAACAGATGGAGGTCAGAGCTTCAGAAATAGCAGAGCAGTCTGTCCACCATCTTATCCTTAACTGGAATTTTAAATGTGGTTGTTTCTCTATGGTCAGCAAGTATCTGAAAATACCTGTTTTTTCTGAGGTGCTGGTGTTCCAAAAGGATCACAGCCTATTCATGCCATCACTTACTGCCTTAGTTCAAGTGACCATAATGTCCCTATTGGTGCCAAAAATAAAGGCCTGTTGCTTAACCTGTAGATGTCATAATGCCATGCAATGAATTTCCAGTTTGTTTGTGGCTGAAAATTTAGAATATTTTTAATGGGGTTAAAATATTTACTAGGAATAATATTTTCAGCCCTATATATGTTTTTAAGGTCCACACAGAAAATGTAAGGGATGATATTTTGAAATACCTGTGCAGGCTTTGCTCACAGGTAGCATGTGTGTGTCCAATGATTCGGATCTCAATGGCAGGATAATACTCAGTTGTTTTCAAAGGACTCTAGTGGGGTGTGTTGTTCAGAATACATCTGCTCTGAGGATGAATGTGGTTTATGCAGTGAAATGTGCTTCCTGGAAAACCAGCAATTTGCTAAAATGTTTGAAAGTTGGGATTGTAGAGAGAGCAGGGATTGCAGGAGGAATGGTCTCATAATTAAGACATGGAAGGATATCGTGGAGGGTATGATTTGTCTTTGCCAATACCACTGAACGTCTGTGTGATCATGTTGCCTCAAGACAGCATTTTTGTTTCCATACTCTTATTTTGTCTCTTCCTTTCTGTGTGCCTGACTTGGGGTTCTTGAAGAAATACTAAGCACTCGCAGCTGCAAATGAAGTTAGCATTTGAACATGTAATATGCTAAACATTCTGAAAAAGCAAGTTCTAACTGCCTCAGATTGTGTTTCTGAAATTCCTTTTACTATGTGTTTTAGGTGGCTCAATTCCCTGTCTCTAAAATGGAGGTAACTTTGCTGCCTTCTCTCACAAGAATATTAGGAAAATAGCACAGTTGCTATTTGTGAAGCATTCAAGTGCTGTATACTGACATGTGCTATTGAAAAGCCATTCTGTCTTCAGAACAAGGTTTGAATAGTGTACAATAAATATGTCAGAAAAGTTCAGAGTAAACAGTGACAAGAAAATAAAATACTGAATAGCCAGTCACTAAATGAATAGCCAGTCACTAAATAAGCAGTGTGCATCCTCTTCACTGAAGAAGATGGACGAAGAAGAGTATATGCCTCTGTAATGGAATACTGTATCATAGCAAATGCATCTGTAGAAACCTAATGCAGTTCCAACATCCAATCTGGGGATCTTTAGTTTTTCCTAAGTTTTTGCAAATTTATAAACATTCTTCTGTTTTCTGTTTAGAATATGTATTAGCAAATGAACACAGTGTTGACCAAATAACTGCGTAAATATAAAAGTGTTTTTTCTTTTCTGGCCACACTTTTAAGTCCAGGATAGTGTGGCAGGGTTTGCAGTTGTTCCCTGTCTCTGATATTTAATCAGTCCCTGTGTAAGATGAGTTTGCTGAGTCTTGGTTCTGTTTGCTCTTCATCACCTTGCTCGGAATGCGTTTGGCAGACTTGGCAAAAGGGTCAGTAATTGCAGGAGGAAGGCAGTGTTACTACATGTTCCCTAGAGGAAGCTGCCTCTCCTGCTCCTGGTGAGAGCACAGAGATGCCAACAGGGAGTGGGAGAAGCTTGGATTAGTTCACTTATCTCTCTGCCTCCCACACTCTGCTTCCCCTGCACCCTGCATGGTACTGTACACTCTTTTAGAAAGAAAATGTGATGGAAAGATCTGCCAAGTGTTCCCCTGCACATCCCAGCTTCTCCTTCTCCTTTGCTTTTCAGTGTTTACAGCCCCCTCTCATGGAATCCAGGCTGTACATTGGCTCTTCCCAGAAAATTTTGCTCAGCAGCCAAAGGAGATAGGCTTGTGCCCTGTTTGTATTGTGTTGAGGCAGAAGTGAGGCATCATGGGCTGCAGTCCACAGCCACAGCCAGGCTTAACCTTCTCAGGAGTGAGGGGAGAACTGTGAGTGAAGGAGTCTCTACCACAGCCCTGGTTTAATACAGTGAAATGTCAGAGCTGCAAAGTTACTGTGTGGTATTTACAGGGGGTGGGGTTGATAGGTGAGTTGTGCTTCACAGGGAAAATGCTATCAATAAATACACACCTTTCTCCTATTTCAACACTGGGGTATGGAATCTCACCCTGGACACAGGCTTTCCTACTCCTCATGCATTGCTTGATGCATTTCCTTCCCTTGGAGAAAACAACAACACAGTTCTCCCAGTGCTGCCCGCAGCCAGGAGTTGCCAGTGGTGGGAAACCCTTGGGATCATCGCCCAAGTTGTGCCCAGTTGCACACTCTCAGAGCCAGCAAGGAGCTGAGCAGTCATCTCATTGTAAATACAAAGATTTCTTATGCATTTTTATTGAATTCTTATGATACAGAAGTTCCCAAAATATTGAATAAAAGGAAGCTGTGTTTGCCTGTTGTGATAAAAGCAAAAGTGTAGCAAAAGCTGAGAATAAGGATAGTCCACACAGCCTCCTAATGCAGTTTTGCAGCCACTACTGTTCTGTTCCCTTCAGAAGCATCTGCATTTTAAAAGAACCACTCAGTTTAGCCTTTGCCTACTAAATCTTTCAAGAAATAAGCTCCTTCCATGATACCAGTTTCATAAATTATTGCACTGTACAGAAGATGCTTAACTGTCTCATCTGACCAGCTTTCAGTGCCTCACTGTGTCCAAAAGCAAGCCAGTAACTAAGCAAGTAAAGCCTTAGTTTTACATTAATTTTCACCTTACTTTGCAATAGCTAAATGGTAATGTCATGTCTTTTATATATCTCCAGTGTAAGAGACCCTCAGAGGGAGGGTAGAAATATTTCTGTAATAGGTGAAAAATAAGGTTTATTGTGCAAGGACCACGTGCTTGTGGGCAGCCATGTAACCTGTGTCTGTGTTTCCCCATCTGTAAACTGGATTTAATGTTCCTTCAACTCACTGGGGAGGGCAAGCTTTGATTAACATATATGATTGCCTTATACAAATGCAACTACTGTCACTGCTTGGTTTTATTAGTCACTATCAGTAGAATATGAAGAGGAAACATCTAGCAGAATAATGTGCAACCAGGGTGAGCCCTCTCCATCTTTTGACCATCACATAATCTATTTTCAGACTCTGTCACAACATGTGCATGTTTGAAATAAAACTACGTTTGCATAATAATGCTATAGAAATCAAATTATTTGATGTAGAGGTTGACATACAGGCAAAACACTTGTTTTTAAAGGAAAAATGCCCATAGAGATAATTAAATGCCTTGGAAAAAATTGTATTTTGTTTAGAAAATTTTCATAAGGAAAAAATCTATTCAAATTCACAGAATCCAATATATTGAAAACATACAAAACTGTCTCCAGGTCAGCCTAGAAAAGTGTCTTGGAAGTGCTTTATTTGTGTGAGTAAACACTGATCAGTCACGGAAAAGACTGCATTTTGAAATGCGCTAAGGAAAATGAATTCTACTGTATTTATTTTTTTTCTCCATGTTTTTCTCTCTCCCTTCCTTCCCTCCCTCCCTCTCACCGTCTCTCTCTCCCTCTCCCTCCTGAAAATCTCCTGCCACAGCGACTGCATTTGCCTCCAGACTTGTCAGACACAGTGAGCCGCGCGAGCAAACAGGATCTGGCAGGATCCGCCAAACTGCTGAGCTCAGGATGTGGTGCGATGGCCATCGGCAAGAAGCACCTGGACTTCTAGTGATTTCTACTTAGCAGTTTCACTCAGATTTATATGACACTCTAATTATGAGTGTTAATGACTTATATAAATATTTTTCTTAATGATTTGACCCAGCAGTCTTTAAAAATACATGTTGTCATATGATGCCTTCCTCTCTTTTTTTTTTTTTTTTTTTTTTTTTTTTTTATATTCTGGTTTCTTTGTACTAATTTTGGTCTTGTTTGGATTTTGCTTTTCGTTAAAGCTTCTGTTATGTTGGATCCTGCCATTGTTCTGCTCCAGTGGAAACAGAGAGTATTTTGTTCCTTTCCTTAAAATGCAAAAATTGTCATTACCCTGTCATTTCTATTTTTTTTTTACATTAAAAATAAAGGGATATTTTTCCCAAAATAATTTTTATATACTTTCATATAATATTTTCTATGAATAATGAGTTGGATGGTTTATTGAAATAAAGGAATGGAACTGAGCAATTCATTGTCATGTGTTATTCAAAAAGCAACCTACACAGTTTTAAAAACATTCATTTCTAGAATTGAAACACCATTCTTAAATTTCAGGAAATCCCTATTTCAGTTTATTAAATGTGTAATGATAAATTTAGAATATATAAGGTAGTTTTTATTCTAATATGCCAGTAATTAAGAATGGAGAGGTTTAAATCTGAATATATTATAGATAATTACTTTGCCATATGGCTTACTACATGCATTAAAATGCACTTGAATGGAATTTACTAACCAGAGAGGAAAGAATTGATTTCCTTATGTAGTTCAAAACAGTAATCCTAAACAATTGAAGTCAGCACTATGAAATTATGTCAACAGACATAATTCAAGATTGAAATTCAAACCGACAGCTACATTCATGCTGGGAAACCAGAAGAGTGCATTTGAGCTTGGGGAAGGATATCACAGCGAGCTGGTCTAAAGCAGGGCAGAATATACAAGTAACTCAGGCTTTTGTACCCTCAGATATACAATCTGTGAACTTCTAACTGCTTTGTATGTATCCCTGTGTCTCTCTCATCAAACGAAGGAACAGTAAAGCAAAGCTGACCTGGGAATTAAAGTGGTTTGCATTCTTTCTTCTGAGGCTGACTTCCATTTTGAAAGGTAATATCTTCTTCTCTGCAGAACTTCCAAGCCACCCAGCTGTAAGATTGCATTACAGTTTCAAAATTTAGTCTTTATAATAGTGTATTACATGGCTGGAGTGAAATTGAGTCTTCAAAGAACATGTTAATAGGATGCAATAATGGTAACATATTTTGATGGGTTTGGAACCAAGACTTGGTGAAGTGGTTTGCTTTTTTTTTCTGCAATCCAGGTTCTACTTTATTTTTCTCTTGACAACGCTGTGTAAAACAAAGACATAGCTTTTAAAACTGTCTAACTAATATGATGAATGTCAATCACTTAAAAAACTCCACTGTAGCATAAACACATACTGTATACAGCTTTTATTCTGAATTAGAATAATTGAATCAATGACAGTGATTTGCCAGGATGTCAAATCTATCCATCATATCCTGTCACTACCAGTTTATTTTTTGTGATCAAAATCAAAAAGACTACTATTTTGTCATCAGCTATTTCATTAGTAGTAACAATCAGGTTTTCTCTTCTATATTTTTTAGATATGCCTGTTATATTTTTTATTTCTAAAGACACAAATCCTTTTTAAATCTTTTCAAAATAAAGTTTCAGAACTGAACTGTCAGTTTAGTGAAGAAAAAAGACATCTACTTTCCTATGCCAACATATTTAAAATATTATCATTGATGTCTCAAACATTTTTTCTCTTTTTGTGTTATGTGTAACACTGAATGGAAGTTCTCATTAGATACATAATTGTGCCTTTTGAAAGCATGAAATAATTTAAATACTTAGGATAAAGTGATTTTTAACAAAGGTGAAGTTTTACATAGTACGTCTTTTTAATGTAAATATCACAAAACACAGTATTTCTTTGTGGAATATAAAGTCACAAGACATATAAATTGCTGCCAACATATTCAAGTAGGTCATTGACTTAACATACAAGGGAGAAAATATCATAAAAGTCACAGTCCATTTCTAGTTAAGATATTACCTGAAAATTCTTAGTGAGCAGCATGTGTGTCTATATGTGTGCCCTGTGCATCTGTAAGACTTCACTTTCAAAAACTTCAGGAGCTTAATATTAAAGCTGACAAATCTTTTGAGTAATAAAAGGAACTCCTTCTGCAAATCTGCGTTAGTTGGGGTTTTTTTGTTTCTGAGTCACTAAACATGCTTTGTAAAATAAGTGTTAGAGAATGCAGATGTACAGTGTTGTTTACCTAAGGCAAAGACGTGGAGCAAAATTTCTCTTCTTTCCTTCCAAAGTCTCCTATCAGTTACAACAACATGTGACAGTGACTTTGCTAATCCAGCAAGCTGATAGGTGAGACAGAGCTTTGGATGTGCTACCTGATAGCACAGATGTAGATAGAGGGTAGACAGAGGATAGACATAGGGTAGATGTAGGGTAGATAGAGTGTAGATAAAGTGTAGATAGAGTGTGGACAGAGTGTGGATAGAGTGTAGATTTCAATTGTTGCGTCAACAGCAATTTTGACTTGGGAAGCCAGAGAAATGTTTACCTGGTAATTTTCTGTGCCTTTTCCCCCAGAACCACTCTGTGCCTGTCAAGCTCCTGTGTACAATGCATCCTGCTTTCTCCCTTTGACTTGAAGACAAACATTTGACTAAGGGGAGCAGCTCAGGTAATCGAAGAATGGGCACAGCCTCTTTTGACAGGCTGTGGCAATGTGCTACCAGCTCCTTTTGGCATCTCCAGGGGCCCCTTGCTGGCTTGGATGGAAAGTCTGTGCCATCCTCACTTGTGCTCAGAGGGCTCCTTTCCACAGAGATTGCAGTATGTGGGATTTTTGTTTATTGCAATTTTTAAGCAGAACTTCCTACTTCTTAGCAGGCTACAAACTGAAACCACCAAACTCAGCAGGGAAATAATAGATTCATCCCAGTGAAGACGTCCCCAATTCAGCACAAGAACCTGATCTTTACAGAATTGTGACACACAGTCAAGAAAGCAGTAATGAAATTTAAAATGTTGTGCCTTTAATATGTCAAATAAAAATTCTTTATATAATTTCTGTTGTGTTGAGGTTTTCAAAATACAAGTGTTTGGAACATGAGAAGAATATTATCATAGATAAGTCTGTTTCTCTGTTTGTAAAGACATTTCAAAAGCAATTTCCAGGGTGCAGCTGTATTCAATTTTCTGTTACAGCAGCTACAAGCATCTGGAAATGGGCATTCAGCTGCTCCAGATTTGATACCTGTGGTAGTACACAACTGGTTTAATATTTAAATTTAATATTAAGTAGTGACGTTCTTCCAAACACAGCTGTTGGAAAAGTGTGGAAGCCTGACTTACAAAAATCTTTTACCATGCCATTATTGGAAGGTGAGCTGCTAATCAAGTTTTCCTGAAGCCACAAGTTTGTAACACAGCCTAATAAAAATGTGGATATACTATGAGTACTAAACTCACACACGCACTCTCACGTATATTAAACAAGTATTTTCCCAGGATCCTATATTAGAAATTTAGTAGACTCTTTTCTTTTGCCTGTGCTGAGAAACATCATAGCTACAGAGCACAACAGAAACAGGAAAGAAAATGCCTTTAAGAGATGGTGGAAGCAAGTTGTATCCCCCATGCCATCTCTTGGGGTTTTTGTTTTCTCTTGTGAGCTACCTGAGTGCCAGGCCTACCTACATTTCTGTTTTTAATCACACTGAAAACATGGTGGTGCTTATTCAATAATAAATGTACCTGCATAGAGAAAAAGAATGAAAGTAAATCCTCTTCACCTTAGGGAAAAAAAGGCATCTCAAATAGAGGGGAGCAAAAAAGAAATAAAACAAAAATTCTACCACTATTTTTTTTCAGATTCTAATTAATATAAGTGAATTAGTCTCTTTTTATTTTCCCCTCCCCAGAAAAATGAGATGTGCTGAAAATTTGTCTGCTTATTTAAACTCTGCCTTTAAACAATTTTGAAAGTTATCAAGAACATCAAACTAATTTACAGACCTCCTGTTCATATCAAAACAGACACATCTTTTATGTTTTCAACATTTTATTGCATGTGGATTTTCTGGACCTGTAGAACTTCTGAATCTGAAAAGTCTTCCAGAGAATTCAGTGATACATTAAACCAGGGGCAACCTGATAGGGTAAGGTCCAGAGGATCTTTTACAATTAAGCAGATCTAGAGAATTTTTAACTGCATATGCCTCCATATATATATTTTAAATGTATTTTAATGTCTTCTGGCATTGAAGATAAATCTAGAATCCAAAATATAGCAAGATTTTTTTTAAAAAAGTCTTTGTGCTGGCAAAGTATGAGTCTGAATGTTCATGCCCTCAGAATGTTCTCAGCACTTACAGTGTCAGAGCTATTCTCTTAAAAGTCTTGAAATGGGTGAATTTTGATGCACTCTCAGATACTTCTTTTGAAGTAAGTTTAGAGAAGATGCAATAAAGAAAGCTCTTACTGGAATTTCGTGGGGCTGGACTTAGAGAAGAACAGAAAGGATTAATGAGATGGATTTAGATATGAAATCAAGAAGTTTTCCATGCCTATATTTTGAGAAAGGTTATTGTGTGGAGAAAGAGCTGTAAACCTGTTTCAAACATACTGCCTGAGTGAAACTTTTCAACAGTTCTTAGAATGCATTTTATTTATATTAGCAAAGTATATCACAGCTTCTACTCATAGACCAGGACTGCTTGTGCAGGGCATCATTCTTGACCTGGGATTTGCCTGCCTACAAAGCAAATTTGGCTTCCTGAGCGGTTTTAAATCAGTAGGACAGGGATCATTCTAGCAGCACTTGACACCAGTTCTAGCTCCACTGTCTCCAGCTCTCAACCACAGCTGGAAACTGCAGCTTCAGCACTTCATTCCTGACTAGGAAAGTTTTAGTGCATCCATTTCCCTTCTGGGCACATTCAACATCTCTATGGATCCAGCAGATGAGCTGGTCAGACACAAAGGTGCCTCTGCTATCTGTCATGTGTCATGAAACTCCTGCCACCAGCATGGCCTGGCACTTGGAAAGGTAAGATAATCACAGAATCCCAGGATGGGTCAGGCTGCAAGAGACCACAGGGAGTCATCTGGTTCAATCTCCCTGCTCAAGCAGGGCCATCCCAGAGCACACAGCACAGGATTGTGTCCAGATGTTTCTGGAATGTCTTCAGTGAGGGAGAATCCACAGCCTCTCTGGGCAGCCTGCTCCAGTGCTCGGTCACTGCACAGGAAGGAAATTCTTCCCCTCTCAGGACATCTCTTCTCAAGACTGAGCTGGCCCAGCTCCCTCAGTCCATCCTCATAAGAGAAATGCTCCAGTCTCTTCAGCATCTTTGCTGCTCTCCACTGGACCCACTCCAGGAGCTCCATGTCTCTCCTGTGCTGAGGAGCCCAGAGCTGGACACAGCACTAACAAATAGATCTCAGTCAAGACTAGATAGGGAGTGACAGAGAGAGGAAAGTATTTGGAAGAATTCTCCACCACGATGAAATTTCCATTTATGGTCCTTCCCAGCCTATGTCCAGGGTAATTCAGCAATCTTGGAAAAGTACTTGAGTGAGGAGTTTGACAGCACAGTCATGGAAACAGTGGAGTTAGTAAGTCCATCTGTGTGGGAGATTGTGTGGGAGTCTTCCCAGGAGCCATCTCAAACCAGGAGGTTCATCCCAACTCTCCAAGGTTCATGGCTGAGGAGCTCAAACATCGTTATTGATGAACTGGCTTCAGGCAGGCACGTAGAACTTGTCCCAGCAAAACAGAAGGAAAGAGGATGGAAACACAAGCAGAGTGGAGGGAGCCACAATTACTTCAGGGGGGTTATTTTGCAGTCCTGGACTGTATAAATCTCAATGAAGTTTTAAATATATCCTTGCCCAAACAGGTGTAAACCAACAGCAATTCACACAGAGCAGTTGAATAACTCAGTAAATCATCAGAACCAATAAAAACTTAATTAAAATAAGACTCTAAGAGTTTGAATAGGTACTTTGCAAAGTAACAGGGTTGACTTAAATTCAGAGAAATCGAAGTGGACAACTTGCTTCTTTAAAAGCAGAAAAAAATTATAAAATTTAAATTACGGGATTTTTACTTAATCCAGTCTGACAGGGGGAGTTTTAAAAATAAATAAACCCTCTCCTGCAGTATTTGAAACACAGAGCTGCAGAATACAGACTGAATGGGAATCCAGCTTTGCCAAGTGAAATCTAAAGGGTGAAACATAAACAGTTACTGAGAGAAATACTAATTTTCTTCACTCATTATAAGTTAACATATTTATGTGAACATGTTTATCTGCTGTATGCAGTTCCATGTAAATCAGAGTCCTTCTGTTGCCCTAGATGTAATTTATATGGAATAACTGTTCATAAACTTCTCAAAATCCATTGGCACAGGCCTGACCTGAAGGAGGTTATCTGTGAATCTACAAACTTCTCTGGTGCAGCTGGAAAAGCTCGTATATCCCAGGAGAGGAAGAGCTGCAATTTGCAACCCTCACCAATTTTAGCTGCCAGAGTGTACGTGAGGTCTGTCAGGTGCCTGGAGGCAATTGCAACCTCTGCTGGAGGATTCCATGCAACTTACAGTTCCAGTCAGGCACCTGAAGGGAACAAGGTCCTCCTGGGTCACTCACAAAACCTCTGCTCACCGTCTGACCCACCTGCAATTCGAGGAGGTGAGGCTCCAGAGCCTGAGAAACCACAGACCTCTGGCAGCCCAGCAAAAACAGTATCATGGTCCTTTGTGGGGGCAAAGCAACTCCAGCACACAGCCCACCAGCATCAGACACACCTTTCCAAAATCATGATACTCTCACCAGGGACGTAACCTGTAAGGGGAAAGGGAACAGCACAGGAGGCCCTGAAATCCTGTGTGTTAAAACATAGTCATCAATAGGTTCAGAGCAAAACCTGAAGGAAAGCAGTTTTCTTGGAGGTTTTTCTCCAAAGGGCCACCTTCCAGAGAAACAACAGGGATTCTGGCAGCTGGAGGTTTCGTGGAAATCTACAACACATCAGCAGTACGTATTAGCAGACTGATCAAATGGTTTCATTTCTTTTATTTCGTTTCTGCAAACCCTATGAAAACACCTTCCTCTTCCACATGACTGCTTTTGCAAACTATCTTAGGATAGTGAACTATCCGGGGTAAGCTACCCTAAATGTCTGCTGATACACTGCGGTTTTCTTTCTTCACAGCTAAGAGAATGTTGGGGGAGGAATTAATTTATGTTCTAAAGCAAGAGCTTGCCAACATGGCTCCTGTCCAAACTGTACTATCTTTACTACTATGCATCTCATGCAGGTTCCTCCAACCTCTGTATTTATTTTCTCAAAGAAATACTAAACAGTAACGTATGTGAGAGGCTTCCCTAGCATCATTCTCCAGCATTAATCCAAAATGAGCTACATTACGTGCTTTGTTTTCCACTCAAAGAGGCAGAACACGTCTTCTGTCTCAACCACTCTGGGTAGTGCAGGGCTTCAGGGGTTCCTGCGCTCTTCAGCCAGAGAAACACTCCCACACTACCTTGTCTACACGGCAAGACATGGAAAAACTCCCTCTCTGAACGAAACCAAATAGCAGTTACAGACTCACCTCTCACACCCGTAATTCACATGCCTCTTTCTATTTGGGGCAGGGGTTGTTTTGGGTGTTTGTAGGTGCCAATCACACTTCTGATTAGAAACAGGAGCTCATTAAGCAAGCAGGTGTCTTGTCAAAGAAGAATTATCTTAAAAGAGGATCCTACACTATTCCCAGAGCAGAGGAACCTTATCAGCTGCATGTGGCACAATGCTCAACTGCTAAAGCTGAGGACAAGAGCAAATGGAAGTGAACTGAGGGGGGCAAAAATTAAAAGAACCATACATTTTTGTGGTTTGTAGTGCTATTTATACCATGGAAAATTAGAACAAATTTAAACCTTAGCAGGACTCTAAACTGCACATATTATCCAGAGAAAAGGAGATAATGGATTTTAGTCAGTAATACCAGAAAAATCAATTAAAAAAAAAAAAAAAAAGCCAGACATCTTTGGCCATTGAAAGTGAATGAAACAGATTAAACAGAACTTCCAATGGCTGGAAAGCCTGGGGGAGGCAATGTGCTATCAGTCCCAGGTCTGATAGCTGCTACTGTAATCTTGCCCCACAGATAAATCCTACATTAGGCTGCCTAAAGTAACCCAGCCCATGGAGGCATTTTGTTCACTTTATAAATAAAAAGCCTAGCTATAAAGAAGAGGGGAAATCCCCTTTCAGTGCACCAGCCTGGGTGAGAAAGCAGCTCTCCCTGCCTCCTGCAGCAGGGCACAGGCTGGCTCGTGCTTACCTTTTAAAAACAATTAAAGCCGGTCTGTGCTCGGTGCGAGGCTCCAACACGTGTGTCACCCGTGCATGTCTGCTTCGCCATCAGCATGTATGGCTCATCATCTGTCTGCTCTGAACAATAAGTGTTAGGTTAGCAGCCTTTTCACTTGTAAATGTAAATATTGTATCTAGAACACAATATTTGAAACACAAAATACAGTGTTATTAAGACAGCACTCACACATCAATTCTTGTGTGACTATAATTTGTGAAATGCCTTAGGAGGGGCTTATAAATAAAGTATAAGGTGTTATTATTAAATACATTTTAACCAAATGCAGAGAAATGTCTCATTCCTATTGAAATCAATAGCAAAACTCCCACTAATTTCAGTGGTAAAAAGAGGAGACCCTTGGAAATTGCTGTGTTGCACCGAGCAAATACATCACAGCAGATTTCAGTCTTCACAAGTAACACAGCTCTGGAAGAAAAAAGGGGTTGAAAACGGGTATTAGAGGCTGTTCAGAGCACGCTGTATATTTTTGCTCCCCACTCCTGCTGCCGGTTGCGGTGCCGGATGAGGCAGCACGTTCCCAAGCAGGCACCCACCACCCCTCGCCCGCTCCCGGCGGTGCTCCGAGGCCGCTCCGGGGCCTCGCCGGGAGCTCTGGCACCGGGGCTGGGGTGTGGGACCCCCGCTCTATCGGCCCCAGCCCACCGGGGGAGATGCCCCTTGGCTGGGCAAGGCTGCCCGTGACCCGCGGAGCCCCCGGCGAGCGCGGCAGCGGCTCTGGAGGCGAGCGGCGCTCGGGGGACAGAATGCCCCGGCTTCTTCCCGATGTGCAGCCAGCCAGGGACTTCTCCTCGCCGACCTGCTCCCGTAGGGCACGATAAGGAGCCAGCGAGCCAGAAATGTCTCCCGTCCGCCGCGGCCAGCCAGCCTGTCACTGAAATGATCTCAAGGTCCATCCGCTCTCGCCCGGCTCTGTGGCACGGCTGCGGAGGCGCGGGGCTGCGGCTCCCGGCACAGCCTGACAGCGACAGAAAGGCTTCCGAAGGGCGACACGGGGCTGGCGCTGCACCATGGAGGCCACCGGCGGCTGGAGCACGGGCGGTGGAGCTGCGAGGCCGGGAAAAGCCAGGAAGGGCAGGGAAGAGCTATGGGGAGCTGCCTCTGCCCGCGCATCGGCACCTGCAGAAACGGCGACCAGCGCACAGAAGCTGTCGGGGGAGAAGAGGGATGGGAAGCTCTTTTCCCGTCCTGGTTGAGCAGTAGTTGGCATTTCGATAACAAACTACATTAGTAGGTATAAACACGGTAATTAGCTGTAGAGATGCTGGGTTTGTACCTGTAATTAATTGTTCCTGGAATCAATTTAACTATGTGAGAAGGGACCTGCCTATTGTGGTGTTTAATGCAATCTATCCCTATCTCATAAATACATAATGTACAGGTCTGATAAAATATATATATTAAAAAACTTTAAAATTGATGTTTCTTTTATATTTGTGAATGGATGGCTTCCAAGTAATTAAAACTACTTTATGCTGGAGTAACAAATACACTTAAAACAGACCAGTATAAATTAAAAAGAAAACTAAGCTCATTTTTGCTTGCTTTGGGCATTTGAATAACTATCATCTCATGCTTTGAGCGAAGCTGCTCTTTTTCCCTGAAGGATTTGGAATTTACATGCATTTAATCTCATCTGCAGCGTTGCAGCTACCTCAGCAGCACAGCCCTGCTACCCCAAGTCTCCATGAAGTGCTATCTGCAACGACAAATATGCCAAAAGGAAAACATAACCAGCCTAGATGGTATCTTTGCTTTACAAAGGTTGCTTGTGATGCCTGTGCTTTGACTCAAAACTCCCTGCACATTGGCTTTTTAATCATGAGATCCCTTTTTCAGCACAGCATCGAGAGTAACAACTGCAGCACAATGAGCCAGCTTCATAGATATGGGAATGTTTAGATTTCCCTGCCAGTGACTAAAGGCCTTTAGCTTTCACTAGCCAGTCCCAGCTCGCATTGTTGTTGCCTGTTGATTTGTCTTCTCTCATTATTCCTTGACATGCAGCTCTCCACCCACGCCCACACTAACAACCCTCACACAAAGCGCATTGAGGTATTAACCAGGTTACAAGTTCAATGGAAAATTACACTAAGATTGTGCTGTGTGGCAATATAAAGGGATGGCATTCACTCTCCCAAAGAGCCTGTTAAAAACACAGCTGGGTTGTTTTTTTCCCTTTCAAGCATCCTAACAAAAACAATTTTTAGAAGTCAGGGATGTATATCTGTGTGTATGCATGTCCATACGTACTTTAGGTACAATTACAGCAGACAGACACAGGCGTGACTGGCACGGTGCAAACTCCCCACTGGAAATTCTGCTGGATTCTGGAGTTCGTTTAGAGCATCCCCAGAAACCCAAGCTAAATAAACAACCTCCTCCTGCTCTCATCTGCAATTAGATACATGAACCTATCTTCTTTTTGTTAGCCCAAATTACAGGCTGGTGGAAGGGCTGAAAGTCTATAAAAACGTTTGTTAAGGATCCCTCCTTACTGAAAACTGAAAATAAAATCAAAATAGAACTTCATGAGATTAACCTATCACAGTAACAAAATTTGCAACACCACACTATAAGGTTAAAAAGAAAATAGTATAATAAAGGAAATACAAAGGCTTTGGCATGGTTTTTACAATCAACAATGGTTAATCTTGATATGTAGTTGTGAACAACTTCAAAACACTTAAGTTTAAAACTCTTGCAAGCACTTTTAATTGATTAGGAATGAATTCTAGATGCACAAAGATGATTGGACTGTGAACAGTAGTACAACTATATCTAAGAACAATTAACTCTTGCCGACCGAAAAGAAACGTATGATGCATGAAAATGTGTATAAAACATCTATAGAATATTCTTGTCAAATATAAATGAAATTAACTTTATTATAGAAATCATTCTGGGAGATTTCTAGGGAAGACAAATACTTACATTTCGACATAAAACAAATTGGATTATATCGAAGACACAATCTACCTTTTATCTATCAAACTCTTTTCTTCATCGAAGCTCTCTCTTAACCCCTGTTTGCACATAGCTTCAGCCGTTAACAACCTTTGGAAATACCAACAGATATTTTTCTTACATAAATCTAGTGCGTATTGTTCCAGGTTTAATTATATGCAATGGAATGATACAAACTTGGAACATCAATCCATAATCTATGAACAGATTGGTAGAAGTATTCGATATATCTTGATAAAACTCTTAAATTCGTGGCAAAGCTTGTTGATCATGGCTTCTTTTTTTTTTTTTCCTTTTCTTTTTTTTTTTTAAACAACTTCATGACCAACACAGATCAAACATCCATCCAGTCTACATTGTTCTTTTTTTTTTTCATTATAACATACAAATGCCCATTTACAAATAATACACCAAAATGAATAAAAGTTTGGATACCAAAATGAAGATTTGTTCCAACTGATATAATGCCTTCAGTGTACAAAGGTCCATGTGAAAGTCTTTTCCATGTGTTACAGCATAGGGCACAGTTGCAGTACAGAAGTACTCTGAGAGCCATTCTTCCTTTATAAAATACTGCTGAACGTCCAACTGTTGTCCATATAGTCATTTAGGGAATTAACACATGTTTTACTGTAATCTTGGCCAGTATTGAGACATATCAGGTTCACTGCCAGGAACTTGAACTGGAACTGACACTCCAGGGGAAATGAGACCTGAAAATTGAGAGGGAAAATGAATATTTTAGTTTTCCTATGCATAGCACAACTTTTGCTTTACAGTTTCACAGACCTGTGCTTGTATTCCAGTTAACATTTAATCTCGTGTGGAATTGGGGGGTGGGGGGTGCATTTTAAAAACCTGTGCACATCTCCCCGATTTGTTGTTAAAAATAAATAAATCATTTTATCTCATGCTTTGAGATAAATGCCAGAGCCTTGGCTCATTTGTATCAGTTGAGAATTCAGCCCTAAATACACTGAACAGTTCTATTCTCTTTAAGAGTGTCTGGTTTGCTCCTGTTTATGCTGACACTTGCCCTTTTTTACCCTGATTTGCCTTTTTCATGCATGGGCTAATATTTCTACAGGTTCCCTGCCTCTTTGATAACTTCAAATCTATCAATAAATAATGTCTGACACAGACATGGTAAAAATGTGCCCAGTCCTGCGAACACTTTCACATACACTTAACCTCACCAGTGTGGATATCTCTGCTGAAAAATAATGCTGAAATAAATGCTGATTTAGAATTTAATTATACAGGGAAGACTTGAGGGATGGGGGGCTCAAAGAGCTTGCCACTATCCTGCTATTTTGACACCACCTCTTTTAATCAGCTTTCATTTCATTTAGCCTTCCAGAAGCAGCTTAAAAATCAGAATTTTTGCTCTAGCTTGCAAGGTTATACATTTTCATCCTCTGCATGGTATGGCAGCTACCAAACCCAACAGACAGACCTCTCCCAGTGATGGGTAAAGATTTCTCACAGCGATTACACATGAAAAACCTGATGGCCAGAGCAAGGAAGCCACACAGGCAGGAAGGCCAGGGGAGCATGGGGTCACTCACCTGTGGAAGTGGTGCCAGAGGTGCCCATGGGCTGGCTGTTCATGTGTGTCTGCATGTGAGGAGGGGTGTATGTATCATAGCTCCGTCCATTCACCGATGGACTGGTGGGCAGCATGCAAGAGTAGGAGGAGGTCTGGCTGGGTACCGGGGGCTGTGGGAGCAAAGAACAAAGGGTTAAGTGTCAGAGGAGGAAAAGAGCATCACGCTCTTTGGCGTGGATGTGCCAGCCCTCAGAAGCAGCATGCAGCAGCAAAAATGAGCTGCGGTTTCAAATTCAGGGACCCTGATGTAAAGCCCTGTTTAGGAGCTCAACCAAGCTGCCCCTCCACAGAGGCTTTTGGTCTAAAAACCAACGCAGACTGGTGCTTTTTCAGACATTGTTGGCAAGCAGATCCCTGCATCTAGACGCTATGGAGGTGTTACATCCCTCAGCCTGAGTGCTGCCCTGGTTTATACCCACGTGAAAGGAAGATGTTTCTACCACTGGCAGCCAGGGACAGGGCCAGCATCTTACCTCACACTTGGTGCTGTAACTAAAATCACTCCACTGAGGCATATAGGCTGGTCCTGCATCTGCAAGCCTGGGGCACATGCTCACAGAACATGTGTAGGTTCAGGGTGACCAAGGCTCTGAAGAGGGATCCCCAAACCCATACACACATGTGCAATGATCCCCATCAGAGCCGCAGTCACCCCAAACCCGTGCCAGCAACATCCCAGGAGAATAGACATCTCCATTTTCCTAAACTCCAGCCCCTAAAACACAAACTGCCAGGGGGGACAGCAGCTAGGGGCAGGGCCTGAGGGATGGCACAGTGCTGGGGAGGGACCAAGCAAGGGCTTCTCCTGCGCCAGGCTGCTGGCTGAGTGAGGACCAGTGCAGCCTTGACCCAGGGAGGCAGCGAGGGAGCAGGGAGCAGAACGAGTAATTCCCACCCTGAGTGCACGAGACCCAACACGTCTGCACGTATTTCCTGTCTGCACGTCCCTGACACACACCATCTCCAGCAATACTGACAGCCTCCCTTGCAGAGCACACACGCTGTGCTTTGGGAGAGCCAGCAACACTCCGTGCATCCGCAGGGAGATGCCGATGGCTCGGCTGCCCAGTCACCCTCTCCAACACTGCATGGCTTCCCTGCCAAGGTGACCGTGCAGGCAGTGTTTTCCAGAGAGGCTCACACGTGCCATGTCCATGCCCAGGTGCCCAGTGGTGAATCAGGGGCCTCCTGCTTTCCCAAGGGCTCCCTCCTGTATCAGCCTTTTGATCTTTTGTCATCTGCTCCCAGCCCGCTGCCGGGAACAGCCAGCCTCCAACGTCACGAAATAGCGACCTAGCCAGCAGCATTTCTTTCCATAGACTTGCAAGACTCTAACTTTATTTGGTTAATTTTGGTTCAGCAATTAGTAACATCGTAATTGCCACAGCGAAGGAGTCAGGCTCTCTAATCTGCTTGCCTGTTTCTAGCAGTGGTCAATGCTGTGTGCCTCAGACAAAGCTGTAAAACTCCCGTAATTGGCCAGCACCTTCCTAGGCCAACCCCACCATTAAAAAAGGAGGAATTTTGCATCTGAAAGGTCTATAGAAACAGACCCCAAAGGAATAGATTTCTTCCTAACCCAGCTGGTGATCAGCTAATGCTTTCAGGCATGAGGATTGACAGCTCTTGCAATTCTGGCTTAGCTGGCATAACCACTGATGCTAATCACATCCTTCCCTCTCTCAGGTGTTCCTAATGTGTTGCTGCCACGTTACCTACACCCAGAAGGTCGGATCTCTCCAGCAGCTTATTCAAGCAGCAATTTCCACAATATGGCATCAGTGAGTTCCAGAGGTTAACCACATTTTTTTTCCCATAAAGCATTTTATATCCCAGATTTGCTGCCTTGCAAATTTGAGGACTTTTCTCTTTTAAAATCTGGGGAAAGTGCTTGTTGAGCACCACATCTTTCAGTGCCCTTCTGATTCTCCCAAACAGGGCATCTTTTCAGATGCCAAGGAAGCCTTTGGGTGCTGGTTTGCCTGCAGCATGGCTTGGGTCCATAATCTCTCATCCTACGGAGGAAGGGCTTCCACCCACACTCCCCCACACCCCAGGAGCCTCTGAGTCCCGAGGGAATGTCGTGCCATGGCACTGGACTTACTTGCATAGGCAGGTTGTTGGCCATGGTGAAGCTGGGCATGGGCGGCAGCGCGCTGTACGTGTTTGTGAGCGCCGTGTCCGTCCTGCCCAACATGGAACCTGATGTGAAAGAGGAAACTATAATAGAATAGACAGATAGACGAGCACATTAGTTTAACCACAATTACAGCTGGCAATACACAGTCTCAGAGCCTCATTTTCCCCAGAGGATGGATGGACGTGAGTGGGTTGGTGGCCTTACCGGGGGTGGTTGGTTGTGGGATCGGCTGGTAAACGCTTGTGCTGAAACTGCTACTGATGGGAATGTGGCTGGGAGTGTTGCTGGCTTGTCTTCGCTGGTTCCTCAGCTTCTCTTCCCTTCTCCATTTGGCCCTTCTGTTGGAAAACCACACCTGGAAATACAGCATTTGAGAGATGTGAGTGATCTTACAAGGGCTAGAGGCACAGGGCCTCCCACACGTAGCTCAAGGCCACAGCTTGCAGTGGAGCAAAGCAGCAGGTGAAAGCAAAGCCCAGCTGCTGCTATTTTCCTGAAAGAGGAATATGGGCCAATATTGATCACAAATAGGGGTTTCCCTGTGTTTTGAGAAGCCAGGAGTAACAAAATCAGAATAGTAATAGTAAAATAATAATGGTTATCATTGCAGAGCAACTCAGTACCTGTATCCTTGCTTCAGGCAGGTCTATTTTAGCAGCTAGTCTTTCTCTTGCAAACACATCGGGATAGTGGGTCCTCTCAAATTCTGCAGAAGGAAATATTCTTGGATTAGTTGCGGAGTTAATGTGGCTGACTGTAAAATCAGAGTTGTTCCTGTGTTGCCTGGGTTCTAAACGCTCTTAAGAAGCATCACTGTAAAGGCAAAGCTGAGCTTTCTGCCTGTGTGTTAGGAAGGAGGACGCCTTGCCTGCTGGGGAGCATTGCTATGGGGATGGGCAAGCTTGGGCGCAATGCTGCATCTTTCAAGAAGCGGTGAGAGCTTCTGCCTCCACTGAGGGGTTCCCCAAGGCAGCTCTGACCCTGTCACCAAGAAGCGAAATGGCACGTCGCTAAATAACAGCGCAAAATAAGAACAAAGCTCCGCGGCAGGTCAGAGGCGAGGTGCGCCCAGGCCGGTCAGGGAAAAGGGCACTGCTCCCAGCCCCGGGCAGCGGCAGCACTGCGGATGGGGAGCCAGTGTGGGGGCAGGCATGCAGGGCTCTGCCAGCCCCAGCTGCCTGCCCTACCTTCCCGGCAATGCAGCCTGGCCACGGATGCAGCATAGAGGGCAGGAGGAGATTTATCTCCCCGAGAGAAGCCCGGGGTGTAGCATCGGTGTTTCGGTATGATCTGTGCCCTGAATACTTTGCCTTTGAAAACCATTTTAACAGCTTTTCAGGGCAAACCCCGGCCACCAATGAATATCTAGAGCTCCGTGAATAAAAGAGCATGGAGGGAGCCACAGAGTTTAAATATATACACACATATAAGGCACGGGAATGCCGTGGTTACACTCAGCTGTTAATGTAGTCGGGGCACATTCTGCTGTTCTCTCCTGCTTCAGCCACAGGAAAATGTCGCTCACCTTTCTCAAGGGCTTCGATTTGCTCTTGGGTAAAGGATGTCCTATTTCTCTGCAGCTTTCTTTTCAGCTGGAGTCTCATTTGGGCCTCGTCTGAATCTTCTCCATTAGAGCTGATGGAGTTAGTGTTTTCCCCTCCTCCCTCCTGTTGCGGACAGCCATCTGTGGAACCGAGAGTCGGAAAGTGAAATGCAGGTACCCTTGTTTTAAGCTCCCTATCAGAGAAATAACGCAACTGGAAACAAGTTCAGCCACGTTTGCTGACACCCTCCCTTAAAAATGTCTCGACTATCAAAGCAGCACGGCGCTGATGGCATGGGTAGCACAGAAACATTTCAGTTTCCAGCCTTATCGTAAATATCAGAGATGAGGAATTATGATCACCTGGTCTTAATTTCATTTTGTTTTCCCTCCGTAATAAAACCTGAGTAAAAATACTTTCCCCTGAAAGTGATTCTTTCCATGGATCGCTGCCGGAGTGCCGTGGCAGTCTCCTCTGTCTGCTGCATTTATTTACCTATTGCTATATTTAAAATAGTGATGTTCAGTATTTCAGATTATCTATAATCAGTAATTCCTATCTAATCAATTAGATGTTGATAGGTTTGCAGAAAATGCTATTAAGAAACCAAACCAAGCTTGTAATCTTTTTTAAAAAATATTTATCCAGTTTTTATTTGAATTCTGCACAGTCAATTTCATTTTAAAGGTTGTGAATTTAGAAGTGCCTGCATTGTTCTGCAGTTTTATTCAACTATTGTATGAGTGTGCATTGCCTTGACACCTATTACTGAGCACAGCTGTAATTATATCATCACCAAGAACAGGCTATAATTGCTGAAAATGGAATTTTATATTTAGATAAAAGGACTGTCCATTCTTTGTAATGTGTTGCACCAGAGAAAAGTAAGATTTCTTTTAAAATTTTAACATGTAATTTTAAAAGAAATAGTAGCGAGTTCACTAACTAGCTAAATACGCCGTTCTGCAGCTGAGCGTTTGGCATACCATTTAAGTGGTAGATTTTTAATTAGGGCATTTCCACCACTTTTAATGTAATTTCTGTCATTAAACAGGGGGAAAGTTTCATTGTGCTCGGCGCCCAGGCGGAGGCGGCTGAGACTGGGGTCGGCTGGTGTTGGGGGGCTCCGCGGACACCCCCGGCCGCCGGGGCCGGAGGGACGGAGGCTGCTGGCGAGCCAGAGAAGTCGTTGTCCTAAATGAGCTCTCCCTCTCCTTTCAAAGCATATTTTCCGAGGCGTTTTGATGTCGCATAAAGAGGGAGCCGGGGCGAGGGACGCATGGGCTACTTATGCTAATTCCCTTGAAAAGTTACGCCAAAAATAAGTAGCGACACTCCCGCGACATCCTTTAAATATTGTGGGAAATCAACTTTAAAGTAATATCATTTATAATCGGCGAACAATGGCCCTGGTCTTCAAAGCTCGGGGGGAATTGTGACAGGATCTGGTGGGACCCTTTCAACCACTTTGAAATGTTTTAAAACCCGAACTTTCTCCTCCATTTAAACACAGGGATTCAGCGGCCGTGGTCACCATATGGGCGGCCGCAGCCCCATTGAGGCGGCCGGCGGCGGGTGAATAGCGGGGGGCGGGGGGAGCCGCTTTTCAGGGCACACAAAGCCCCGGGCCCGGGGACGGCCGCCGCGGCGGGGCAGCGCCCTGCCAAGCGCGGGTGGCAGCGCCGGGGGCCGCGCCCGCCCGCGGAGGGGGGCCGCGCTCACCTCCGCCACCGTCCTCATCCATCACTGTCCGCTCGGGCCGGCCCGCAGCGCCCGGGGGGCGGCCGGGGGGAGCGGCCCGGAGCCGGCGGGGATGGCCGCGGCCCCCCGAGCCGGGAGGGCTGCACAGAGCGCCCCGAACCCGCCGGGGGAGCGGAGGAAGCCGCTGAGCCGCTCCCGAACCGGGCGCCCCCTTGACCCCCGCACTACAGCTCTAAACCTTTGAGCCAATACTTTTTCTGCCACCCCGTCTCGGTGCGCTCCCTATCTCCCCAAAATTTTTCAGCCAACTAAAAGTTTCTCCTAAACTCGCTTAGGATAATTTCCAACCCCAGCCTGGACAATTAAGATATCTTCTTTTAAGACACACACACCCTCTTTTTTTTTCTCTTTGGTTTTTTTTTTTTTTTTTTTTAAAGCCCCTAAAAGGAAAGATCTCAATAGGGCTGTTCCACCTTCCAGACCTAATCCGTAAGAAAGCAAGTGAATGTCCGTCCCTATTATCCTATAGCCAGACCATCTGACGCTGGGTATAGGATTTGTTTCCTGGAAAAAAAAAAAAAAAAAAAAAAAAAACGACGCTGGGAAATAAAATCATTCCTTCGTTTCTTAGTGTCTTAATCAGTGAGGCGGAAAACAAGCAAAAAAAGATAGCAAACCCATTGCAGCACCTCTCAGCTATAGAGCCGGGATCAAAACATTGTAGCATCTGTTGAAAGAGAAAGTGTCTAAATCCTATAGAAGGCTTTAGTCTTATAAGAGAGGGAGGGGAGAAAAAAGATAAGAAACAGTGTCTCGGTGAGCCCTAAAACCACTAAATCACTGGAGAATTTCTCCCGGATAGAGATGTCTCTTTTTGTTCTGTCAGCCCTCATGTATCCATTATTTTATTCACTGCTGCATGGCGTTTATCAGATTGAGACCATATTTGTACCCCTCTGAGACCTAACCTCGCCTTATGCTTTTTGAGTAATGGACTCTTAAAATCCAGTAACATACCCCTGCAAGGGAAAAACATTAGAGGGAGCATGAATATTCCAGAGGAAATCCATTTTATTAATTTTAATTTTGCCATGCGGATGTTTTAAGTGCCTGCCTGCCTCCCCCTCGCCTCTGCTACCCACGCACACTCTCACCCCCGGCCCGAGCCAGCCCTGCCCCGCACCGCACCGCTTTATTTCGGTGTCGATTTTAGGAGAGAGTTCCCGAGGTGCTCCCGCCGCGCACCCTCCTGCCCGGGCCCACCTGCCCCTGCGGAAACTGCGCTCATCCCCACGCCACGGGAAGGGGCCACCACTGGCCCCCAAAGGGCCACCGGCAGCCCAAGCCCCCGCCACCGGCACGGGCGGCTCTGCTGCAGCGCGGGTGCGGCCAAGGGCCGCCGGCCCCAGGTGTGCCCGCACAGCATCCGCGCAAGGGCTGGGCCTCGGAACACCGCCCTGAGCCCGGGAGCACAGCCACGGGGCACCGTACATTTCTCTATTTAATGCCTTTGCTAAGAAACTAATAAAAACCCCTAAAACAAGCCGCGGCGGGAGCGGAGCCGATGGGAGCCGCACGGGCTGTAGGTGCGCTGCCCTCGGCCAGCACCGCTCCGAGCTTCTGTTCTCGGCTGCGGGGCAGCGAGGGAAGGGCGCCGGGCCCTGGGGGCCCCCGAGACACCCCGGCCAGGCCAGGGCACCACAGGTAAGGGCGAGCCGAGGGCGGCGGGCGGCACGAGCTGCCCCGGTTCTTGGGGTGGACATCGGGCAAAACAAAATGTAAAAGAAATAAAACCCACAACCAAACAACAAAAAACACCAAAGCAGGGGTGGGGGGAAGCGAGGGCTCCACTCTATCTTTCTAGTGTCCTTCATAGACTGTTTTCTTCTCTTAAAACTGACATGTCTAATTGGCAAGCGGTGCCATATCGTGTCCAGAGGTCTCCTGTGGAACATTTCTACAGCTGTCTCCTTCAACTAGACGCTTATTCATGTCGCCTTAATGAGAAACAAAACGATCTCTAATGAGCAATTACATAGCGACAGAATTGTTCCCATAACAAATTCTTGCGTGTGACAGAAACATCCTTTGTACCAGATATTCCGCACACTGTTACCGATTTTTTTTCCTTGCGGGGTGAAAACAAAAAGCAGGTTGTTGTATATAGACACCTCTTCTAAAGGAATGACCAGAGCCAGGGAGAGCCGAGCCTCAACAGAGCCCGCATTCAAAAAGAAGCCATTAACCATCTTAAGTATGTAACGTAACATCCCATTATCCTTCATATTATCCCCTTGTCATTCCTACAACAAATACCTATTAATCTTCAGGATAAACAGTTTCCTATATTTACAAAGTTGTTTCGGGTCCATTGAGGAGGAATTATAATCAGCCCTACAGAGATAGTTACCGGTCGCCCCGGCTTTGGGGAGAGACCCCGGCGAGGGAAGGCGGCCCGGGCGGGGAGCGGAGCTCCAATTACCGGGTGATGGGCGAGGTTAAGGCTCAGCCCCGGACCCCGCCCGGCCGCCTGCACCGCAGCTCGGCGGATGCGGCTTTGGCAGCGGGTGCTGCTGGGCTCCCCTGCCCACCACCAGACTGGGGCTGGAGGACCACCGTGCCGCCGGCCCCTCGCCCACCTGCCCGTAGCCGCCCAGGGAGGCGGCGGGACGAACTCCCGCCACCGTCAAGCGCGGTGGCCGGGGAGGGACAAGGTGAACCCGCTTCGGGGCCACCTCCGCCGGACGAGGCCGAACCGAGCCGATCCGGGCCGCCCCGAGCTGGGGAGCGGCGACCGGGCTGTCCCTTACCTTGTGTGGGCTGCCCGGGTACCGAGGTGCCGGGATACCAGCCGGGTCGAGTGCCCCAGGTCCCCGTCTGCCCGTTCAGCATCCTTAGCTTGTCGTACATCCCGTCGGCACCCATCTGTTGCTTTTCGCTAGCCAGGTTGCGTAGGACTCTGTTTATCGACGACACCTGGAAGGCAAAGGACAGGAAAGGCAATGGTAGTGCGGTAGCGCGCTCCCCGCCAGCCACCCGCGCAACCCCCGCGTCCCTCTGCGCAGCGGGCGGCTCGACCTGGGCGCAAGTCAGGCTTCCCTGAGCACCGGCTGCGCGCTGCGGCCGCCCCGCACCGCCGAGTCCCAGCCGCCCCGACTCGCTCACTGCTGGTGGTGGTGGTGCAAACAAACAAACAAACCACGGGGGAGGGGGGGACAAAAAAAAAAAAAAAAAAGGCAAAGAAAAAAAAAAGCCCCAAACCCAACCCTGCAAAACCAGAGTGATGGCTCCGACTGATGCTTGCAGTCCTGAGGCGCCAGGCGCAGGGGTGACCCGCATATTGTTTTTTATTTTTTTTTCCCTCCTTAAAGGCATTTGTCAGATTCTGTATGAAAAAATGCGTCTGACCCTGCCACATGCAAATGATGTGAACCTGCTATCCTTTCCTCTGATACCAAAACAAAGGAAGCAGAGGCTCGCTATGGCTACCCAGTATTGTACACAGCACACAGGAAGGTTTTTTTCATGAACTTACACTGGGTATATTATCGTTGGTACAGACCCCCTCTGATAGTAATCTGTCTCGAATCTCCCACGCAAAGATGGAGGGGCACTCTCGTTTATACTGCGCTATTTTGCTTACAACTTCTGGAGTCGCTACTCTCGGTTTACTACCTCCGATTGCCCTGGGTCTGATGGAGCCAGTTTCGTAATACCTGCCCAAAATTTTACTCACACATCCATTCGACACCTGGATAGGGAAGCGGACAGAAAATCACATTATTAATAATTTCAAGACAAAAATAAAATTGTTTAAGTATGCATTAAACAATGACAAGCTTACGTTTTGATTGTCCAGCACTTGGACTTTTGCATCTGCATGGGTCTATAACACAAAAATATACCTTAAATGGTATGAGAACTTACTTAGAGAGTCTTTTTTTTCTTAAAAAAATACATTCGTGGCCCTACCCTCTACAAAAGTGATACTTTAAAAACATTTGGAAGAAAAAAAATCATCTGGTCAAAACGTAATTCTCTCAGTATCAATGTTAAAATACTCTTTAAATGCGAACAATAGGTAAACCAGACTAGTCTCCATACTTCTCACTGTTCTTAGCCAAAGGATTTGCGGGGGAAGGGGTGAGTGAGGGGTTTTCAAGACTTACATTTACAAAGTACCCCTGAACTGCGCCAGATTGCATAAGTGTCCATAAGGACAGATTCTGGGCTAAAACAGCGTGGCTTTGAGGGAGTTCTTTTTTCCTCTCTCTCTTTTTTTCCCGCTTTTTTTTTTTTTTTTTTGGTATTGTTTTGCTTTTTGGAAGAAAAAAAAAAGTAAAAACTAAAAAAAAGCAGTAAGCCACGCGAAATGCATACAGATATCACCAAATCATAAGCAAATACGGGGGGGAAGAGGAGGGAAGGAGAGGAAACTGAAATTATGCCGAGCAGTATAATTCAGTTTATTACAGCAAACTAACTGTAACGACAGTGCAGGTTATCACCGGATGGAAATAAAGGGGAACGAAAAGTAAAAATTTAAATATTTTAAAAGGCATATATACGTATATATATACGCATCGAAAGGTCTATTTGCAGCAACAATCAAGCAGATGGATCGTTTTATTAGGCTGGAAGGCGGGTGGTGGTGGTGGGTGGGTGTGGGGGGTCGCATTAGCGCCCGGGCGCCCGGCGGTGACACAGCGGCGCTGGAGCAGAGCGGACGGAGCGGTGGGAGGACGCGGGGCGCCGCCGCCTTCACCTGCAGGATCCGGGAGATGTCGCAGGGCCGGGCGCCGCTGTGAGCGAGTTCCACGATCTTCTGCCGCGTGGAGTCGGGCAGCGGCCTCCCGTTGACGAACACCCCGCCGAGCTGGTTCACGCCGCTGTGACCTGCGGGAAGCACAGCGCCCACCATAGCACCCTCCGCTCCCGCACGACCCGCGCAGCCCCCGCCGAGCGGCCGAGCGCACCGCTCCCCTCCGCCCCGCGCAGCACCGCCGCTCCGATCCGCTCCGCCCGACCGGGGCCGACCGCTCCCGACCCGGGTCCGGCCCCGGCCCCGCCGCCATCCTCGCCCTCTGCTCCCCGGGAGCCCTCGCAGCTCCGAAAATGCGTCCTTGCCGCACACCCCGTCTGCGAAACCCGCGGTAGCCACAAACCCCGAAACCCAGCGTAACAGCCCAGAATATTCCTAGCTGGATCGCCTTGGGTTGCTCCTTTGCTTTGCCTTTTTTTTTATATTTTTTTTTTCTCCCCACCAGAAAAAAAAATAAAAACCCCAAAGCC